>JAHWFP010252838.1:0-11930 GCA_023313725.1 Lithobius niger
ATACTATGGTGTTTCTTTATAGGTAAATACTATGGTGTTTCTTTATAAAGTTTTGTAATGCGATATTTTTCGTGCATAAAAATGGATAGACGTAAAAAGGGAAGGAATCGAAATTTGGGTTAAAAGATAAGGAGAGAGGGTTCGGAAGTGATTTCCTTCTTCAAATTTCATATTTAACCAAGTTATCCATCGTAGTAAGCATACATTTTTAGACAAACTTACCTGTGTAACTGATCAAGATGCTAACTAAGAGAACTACAATGTAAATCTCCAAAAAATTCATCTTAAATCAAGGTTAAACCTGAAAAAAAAACATGAATTTCTTTGATTATATTTAAAAATCGTTCCATACACGGATATATATAAAAAAAATATACATTGTACTGGTTTTAAAAACACGCTGAAGCGTATAAAATACAGACGTAAGCCTACAAAAACCTAATGCTCTAAGGAACGGATACAAAAAAAAACCTGTCTGCCATCAGTGCCACACTAATACAAAGTTAAAGACGTTCCAGCGCTTTGTAAGTTTTAAAAAGTAACAAACAAGAAAAACACATGTAAGCTATAACAGCGTCGCACTAATAGGATAAAAAGACTCTCTGCGTCCCTCCCCCCTCCCCCCAAAAAAAGCTGGAGCATCTTTTACACGTATTAGTGCGATGCTTATGGTTTACATGTCTTCTTTCATGTATCTGTTTCTTTAGAATATTAAGTTTTTTAAGGCTCACATCCGAATTTTATACACTCAAACGTTTTTTAATACTAATATGTTATTTTTTCTTGGAGACATTTCTACTTCACGTAAATTAAACAGCATTTTGGTATGAGATAATTGGAATATGATATACAGATGAACGCTTTTTGAGATCAACAAGTCACATTAAAATAGCGTTTAAAAGGCTCTGGTTCTTGTTAATACTTGTGTTTTAATCCGTAAAGTAGAAAATCGGTTCACGGGTTCGATATTTAGGTGAAAGCAAAATTTTGCCAACAAGAAGAACGACAACAACAAGAATATTGCATCACATTAAATAGCATTCAAAAGGATCTAGGCCTTGTTCATACTTACGTTTTAAGCTATAAAATTTGAAAATCGGTTCATTACTCAGATTTCTAAGTGAGAGCAAAATTTACCCAACGACAAGCACAACAATATTGAAGTAACATTAAAATATGCCGTGTTCGCACCTAGTTTTAAGCTATAAAAGTGGAAAATTGGGCCATTGGTTCGATGTCTAGGTGAGACCAAAATTCACCAACAAGTATATTATACTGACATTAAAATAGCATTCAAAACGTCGGTGTGTCTTATACATTTTAATCTACAAAAATTGAGCTCATTGGTTCGATCTCTAGGTGAGAGAAAAATTCCCCCAACAAAGAGAACAGCAACAACAAGAATATTGTAGTCACATTAAAATAGCGTTAAAAAGGCTGTAATCCATGTTCAAAGAGTTGAAAACCGGTTCTTTTGTTCGTTCTCTGGGTTAGAGCAAAGCTCCCCAACAACAAGAACAACAAGAGATGGCCGTTTTGTACAGGCCAAACTGTTCGATTGTTGTCATACAAATTTTTATTGCAGCGAAATAATTGTGATACGATCCCAAATCCCGAATTTCGTTGGTCTATGTTAATTCTAGGGGAAACTACAGGGTTTCAAAGTTTAACGCTTCTAATGTTTGCAAATGCGGTAGCAGTCCATGATATATCAACAAATTAATACTCGTATAGATAAATTAGTATACAACTTAACTAAAAGACGGGAAAGCCAAAGGCTCACAAAAAATAACTAAATACAGATGCAAACCTATTTACGTTGCCTTTTTGGACTTATATGTCAGACTGCCTGAGCGGGGAATCAAACTCGGCTCGATTCCCCGCACAGGCAGTCTGACATATAAGTCCAAAAGGCAACGTAAATAGGTTTGCATCTGTATTTGCTTAACTAAAAGTTTTATAAGGAGAAAGAGCCTACTTACGAAAGTGACCAGGATTACCATCCAGAAGGCCACTGATCATTGCAGGTCACAGTGTTTATGTTGAGAATTGGTCCTGTAGCCTCTGAAGCAGGCCTGTAGCATCTCTCACTGCCCGGACTGACACTGACTGGTGGGGGACTTTGCCAGGATCTCCTTCCAGACACCATCCTAGGCTAATTCTGCCACGACGACTTTATTTTACTTTAAGTAAAATACATGAATCCACATAGGACCTCAATGTAGAGCAGCATATAGAGCTTAAGGGAAGAACTTTATTTAGGGACTTCACCTGCCACTATGATTGGAGCTGTGGCGCTCATTTACATCTAGCATTGTCTGTTAAGTTAGTTGAATCAGGATAAATTATCCGTGGAAAGAATCGGTTAGGTACAATTGGCGCAACTTCCGTACATCGGTGCAACTTCCGGTCCACTAACAAAACCCAGAAAAGCAGTAATAAAAATAGTCACGTTACCGTGAAAGTAGTAGCTACGTTAAAAATTCTTTCAGGCTCATACGGTTGGTGTGTTGATTGAATGTTGTTATTAGGTTAATACTTTACCAGCAGGTAACAGTCGAGGGTTCACGGTCTCTTCCGGCAATGCTCTCCTGGCAATGACAGAACGCGTCGTCTATTGCTGACATTAAAACCATAAACCACACTGAAGCAAACTCGTACAGTCTGAAGGCAGAGTGGAATTTGCTCATGGGTTTTCTATATGTTAAAGGTACCAAACTGTCTCCAGATGTATGAGTTTGACTTGGTGATCTTCGAAGGCCTTCCTTGCTCCACTCTTAGTTGTCTCAGATGTTCGGCTTTTTAGGTGTATTTTTTTTTAGGTGTAGTTGCTACGACAAAGGTTCGTTCAGGATAAAAAGGATGGTGTATTGGTTAAATTTCACTTCGTTAAATCGGTTAGGTTAACACTTTGGGTTCACATTCACTCCCGACACGGCTCTCATGACCATGGACACAACGCACCATAATTTTTGGTATATCTTTGCCGCTTCCAGTTTACGTGCCCATCAAAATATGTTAATGCCCCACTTAGGGCGTGGATGCTATGGGGCGAATAAAAAATATGTAGTATGAGGGAAGTAGCTATTAACTCATTTAATCGAATCCGGTACTTGTCAAGTCAGAGCAGGGTGTCCCCACAACACATGAACCCTAACTTAACCGAAACATTAGATTTCCTTAGAATACCTTATGTATTTCCATACCTTATTTATTTTCTAAATTTATTAATTAGTCGAGTTTACGCAGGTTCAGTACAGTAACGATCGATGAAGTACCAGACCCCTAACAGACAAAGCAGCAACTGGTGACATAAAATTCAATGGCAACTGGAGTTGCTGTTTCGAAGCATACAGCGTTGAATGTTAATGTTTATATGGGAGCAACTCGAATGACGAGTGAGGTAGCAAACGAAGTTGGTCCAATCACGAAGGGACTATAGTTGTAGTTGCGCTTCCTTTACCTATTGCTATCTGTATGTTAGCGGCCCTACACACTGGGTTTATAAATCGGGGATATGTGTTCACGGACATTCGCTCGACAGCACTTTGCTTCCACACGCTGTGAAACGCATCTCAGATGTGTTGTTCTTTTAAATTTTGATAAAAATTCTGCAAGTCAAACGTGTCCTTCAGAGAATATCAACGGAAAGCAGCAGTACATTGTCATTACATTGTTGCTAGATTCCAGTGTTTCGAAGGACACCTTATCCATCAACCAATAGAACGTTCCAAACTATAATTTGGGGATTTAATTTGGGGTTATACCTAACCCCCCTCCCCCTCATACTGGAGCCAGATTGGTCATATGGAAAGGGCACTATTTCCTAATCCTTTCTATCAGATATAGTTAATTTGGAAACTATGTACTTTTTCAGTTCTCATTGGGAAGAACGAGTAGTACAAGTCGTCAGCAAAGCGGTTGTAATGATAGTTTTCTACTTTGGCGCTGTTTCAAACCTCTGGGGATGTTCCTACTAAGATTTGGGTGTTCAGCCCGTCAGCCCATTCTACGTACAGCCCATCCTTTAGTACGCTACCCCGGTTTTGCCGCCGTGCCTTACTGGGGACATCGACCGTGTCGAACCACTTCAGCGTCGGTTTACAAGAACTTGCCAGGATTCAGGGAGCTTAGTTATTGGAGAATGGTTGGAAAAATCAGGCCTTGAACTACTAGAACTTCGTAAATTGCGGTTTGACCTCATGTTCGTCTTGAAGACTCTCGTGGGCTTATCAGGGCTGACCTAGCATTTTTTGATCCAGCTAACCGGGCTACTAATCCACGAGGACATGACTGGAAACTTGTGTTTCCTACCTCCCACGTGGATTGCCGCAGAATTTTTTTCTCTGTTCGTGTAGTTTCCATTTGGAACGCTCTGAGCAGTGACACTGTTGGTGCGCCTATTCTTTTTGGTTTCCACTCGAAACTACGCAGGGAACCATTATACAAATTTCTGAAGCGCCCTATACGTTCTTCTTTGCAACTTTTTCTTTACTCCTTTTGTCCATCGCAGGAGTGGAGTAAGTGGTCTCACACCCCTTCTGCCGCCCTTCAACTTTGTGGTAAACGTAGCGTTATATTCTAGTTGAAGCTGGTCCCTTCTAAACAACATCACTGCATCAGATTTCATCCTTTTTTATGAAAGTTAGACATAAATGTTTGAAATCCGTGTTTAACATGTGGCTGCGGTATCTCGTCTAAGGGACTTCCATACGTCTATTACTTCTGAGGACGCTTGCACCGAAAATGCACACAGTGCACCAATTCGGCCTCCACATGAATAGTGTACTGGCAGTACACAGCTTGTGTACTGTCAGTATTAGGGCATTTAATCACGAGACATATTTGTAATCCCTGGATTTCGGGATTTTTTCTCTCAATCCATTCCGAGATTAATCCCGACATTTCGGGGTTTATTTCTATTATTTTCATTGCCTAAAAAAACTACGGTGTGTGAAATAGAAGTTTGCATTCGATAACTTCATTGTCCAATTTACTCAAGTGAAAAACTTAAGTGGGCACACATAGTTAGTAGCACGTTCTTTGTTTATTTGAAATGATCTGCTATTTTTTGAAAGTTTAAATCAATGGGAGTATTTTTAATTTGTTGCTTTTTAATCTAGTTGTGATACATTTTGCACCTGTAGCCTGTACTGCTGTTTCTGTAACCCAGTGACTATACAGCCACGAGCAACTAAAAAAAAATGGCCACATTGGAAGATGTACTTGACATGTAGGAAGTAGGCCTAAACACCAAACGGTGATGGTTACTCATCTCCTTCACTGTTCATGTGCACGGTTAATTCCTGCGTGGTACTCACTAACGCCTACATGCTAAGTTATAAAAATTGAAAATCTATTCATTGGATCTATTTCTAGGTGGGGTAAAATTTCTTCAACAAGAATAGCAACAAAACCAAGAATATTGTAATTACGTTAAATAGCTTTCAAAACGCTCTGGGCCTTATACTACGTTTTTAGCTATAAAAAGGTAAAAGTCGGTTCATTGGTTTGAATAACAACTATAACAACAACTATATACAACAATAATGTCACATTAAAATATAGTGAGTGTGTAAAAAGGCCCTGGTCCTTATAAATATCTACATTTTAACCATTGGAAACGGTTCACTGGTTCGATCTCTAGTTTAAGAGCAAAATTTCCCCAGCAAGAAGAAGAACAGCAACAAGAATACTGTTACATCAAAAAAGGACTTTTCATCTTTTAAGTTACAAAACTTGAGAATCGGTTCATTGATTCGATCTCCAGGTGAGGGCACAGAGTCCCAACAACAAGAACAAACGCAACAAGAAATGGCTATATGCTGTGGAGGCTAAACGGTTCATTCTTGTCATTCACGTTTTTAATGCCGTGAAATAGTTATTACACCACTCCTACTACTGAATTTCGTTGGTGTATGTCAATTCCAGAAGCAACTATAGGGTTTCAAAGTTTGACGTTTAACATGGAAGTGCATGCTAAGGCTTATGCAAGCACTGTTTTTACAGTCCTTTTCACCAATGAGACTAATACACAAAAAACACTCGGTATTTTTTTTGTGTGCGTTTGTAATTGCGTGTTAACTTTATTTCTATTCTGACACCAGAGTAAGCAAAAGACGAATGTAATACATACTTTTTTTTTCCATTTTCTTTTATGGTTTTTCAAGGACACTGAAGAATTTTACAGTTCCAACCTACAACTAAAATTTAGATGTTGTTATTAGTAGTTTGACTCGAGTCTATAGACGAGAGGAAGGGAACATTAAATTCATGAAAAAAAAAATTAATTTATAACTTTTTTCAATCCCGGAAATCTCGAGATTAAGGTAGCCATAATCCCGGATTTTTCGGGACTAAAAAATGGCCGGGATCCCGGGATCCCAGAATTCGAAATCCCGGGATTGGATGCCCTAGTCAGTATGCACTTTCTACAGAGTTTGTGTATTGCACCAGTCCATGCATTCTGTGTGGCAAGTACACATTCATGTGGAGGTGAGATGGTACACAATGATATACAATGCCGTACCGTTTGTGGCGTATCGTGCTTTATTTGGCAAGGAATGGTTCCCAACTGATTTGATCACTTATTCATACCAAGCGATGGGACAAAAAAAACGTACCCAACGTGAATAACCACACTCACTGAACTCATTTAACACGAAACTCAGCCTAATCGCAGTAAAAAAGATGAAAAACAGAACCATTGGATCAGCATCATTTTTCTCAATTGCCTTACTGCTACAACATCAAGACTATGCTCCACAGATGGATGAATGAATGTATAGTGACGTGAATGTAGTGGAGAGTGGAGTTGAATTTCGGGATAGGCTCAAAGAGCACAGCGAGCTTTTTAAGGGCTCCCCCGAATGCAGGGGTGCCCATCACCACTGAGTAGCTGAGGAGTTTCCCCAATCAAAAGAAAATCCTCCCTAATAAACCCCCAAGCAAAAAAAAAAAAAAAAATCCCCTCCCGTAGTTCTCTCACGTCCGTCACCGTGATTTTGAACAGCATGGCGGCTAGCGCTCAGGACTCATTTTGTGTTTCGTAAATTGTAGGAGTGGAAGAACTTTTTTTTTGGCCCATTTCAACATTTTATTTCATTTTATTTTATTACCTTTTATTCAAGCATTTCAATTAAATAAAATAAAATAAAATAAAATGATGAAATGACCGACCCCCCTTCTCCCTCCCTGAATTGAAGTTGACAGGTAGATCCTAACAATACCCCCCATGTGGGCACCCCTACAGCTAGCAGTGAAGTGGTCATGGGCGACTAGATGCAAAGTGGTTATGGTCGGCTAAATGCAAAGTGGTTCTGGTCAGCTAAATGTGTAGCTATGTGAGGTATTCTAGTGGTTCAGCGTAGTTATGTACAGCTTATTTTGATTGGACGCATGGTCGCTGAACTCTTATATGCCTGAAGCAGTCATATAAATTGTTACTGATAAAACATTCTAAACAGATTTAATACATTCTAGCGTTTTGACCATATAACGTGACTCTCGAGCTTTGAAATCTTTTGTAGCGTATTAAAAAAATCGACTGTACTTAAAATCACCATAACACCTTAGACGTAAAAACCCAAAGACGACATTGGTAAAGATCCAAAATTCGTTCTGAACCCTGATTGGCAGCTTTCGTGTGACGTAACAGACGCCGTTCGCACGTAGGGTGTAAAGAAAACACGACTGGTGGAACAGCAAATAGCTAAAACAGAGACAACAAATTTCTCTATACAATGTACGCAGGTTGAGAATTTTTCACAGCGAATGTTCCGTGGGAGCGTATACAGTAATGCATACAGTAATTCGGTGCGCCTACTCTCGTTAAGTGGTTTTCGGGTCTAGCCGATAAATCTTTGTCGAGTGAGAAATGTGCTTTTCAAACCAACCCGGAGTTCGTAACATGAAGGTATACTGTAGGGCTGTGATGTCATGTGTAACTTTTAGCTGCGAAAAGAAGTCGTCTCTGACCTATATTTCCTTCTTTGCTACACCAGCGGATTTACTGACGAAGACGTCATCACGTGATAGTCAAAAGACATTTATGTGGCATAAAAAAATAGCCGAGTTGGATGTTCTTCAGTCAAACACTAGAATAAAGGCAGAAACTGCATAACTGTTCTCGTTCATGAGGTTATACTCTACAAGGTACTGTGGAAGGTCCCCACTCATAACAAAAATAATATTGGCAGTGGCTCCTTCCACGCCCACAGTGTCTGCCTTCCTTCCAAGTCTTGAAGCGGATTGGTCGAGAGCTTTGGGGGCAGAGCTTAATGTTCGACCGGACTAAATACTTCTGTCCAAACAGTAAACGTCCTAACATTATAATTGAGTAAGAAATAGGACGTTACTCGTCTATATTACTGACCAAATAAATTATAAACAAAGAAAACAGAACTGGTGAGAAGATATAAACACGGATTCCTATACGACGTCACACATGGTGTATCCCCCAATTCCTTCCTCCATGCTAAGCTAACCTTTTCCCGTCCAAATAAGAAACGTCCCCACATTATAATTGAGAAAGAAAGTGGGTGTTGATCGTCTATATTCCTGTCCGCAGAAATAAAACTACTGAGAAGACACGAACTCGGCTTTCTACGACGTCACACTTGGTGTCTCCCAATTCCATCCACCATGCTTACCTAATGTAAGCTAACCTTTTCTGTCCAAATTACAAACGTCCCAACATTATAATTGAAAAAGAAAGTGGACGTTAATCGTCTATATTCCTGTCCTCAAAAATAAAACTAGTGAGAAGATATGAACACGGCTTCTTACAGCGTTACATACGTCTCCCCGAATTCCACCATGCTTACCTAATCTAAGCTAACCTTTTCCCGTCCTAACAACAAACGTTCCAACATTATAATTGAGAAAGAAAGTGGACGTGAATCGTCTATATTCCTGTCCGCAGAAATGAAACTTATGAGAAGATACGAACACGGCTTCCAACGACGTCACACATGGTGTCTCCCAATTCCATCCTCCATGCTAACCTAACCTAAGCTAACCTTTTCAAACTACAAACGTCCCAACATTATAATTGAAAAAGATAGTGGACGTTAATCGTCTATATTCCTGTCACATATGTCTCCCCCAATTCCATCCTGCTTACATTGCAGACGTTGAAAGGAAACGAGACACGGTGGACGTAGGAGGAGCCACTCAGAATAACGTTACAAAACTTAAACCAAAGCGTAAGGTCACATCTCTAAGGTACTAAAATTAAGTTCACCCAGTCTGTCACATACATGTTGTGTCACATGCATTAATTAGTTTCATCGTATTTTGCAGAACAGCAGTTTTAAAATTAGTAAATTTCTTACATACGGTAACTATACAATTGTTGCAAGGGTCACTCCAATATGAGTAGCCTACCGATTTCGGTAATTGTGGAGTTTAAGCGAACCACGATAAATCGATCAATTTTGGTACGTACCGTCCTAAATCTTCATCCTCTTCTCATTTCCTGTTACAAAAATGGGGGGAAATGTTTTTTTGATTATGGAAACACGTTTTTTAGCTCTTCAAACACGTTTTTTAACCACGTAAAACGGTGGGCCCGGCCGTGTAAAGTGGCGGCCATGTTCCGGGATTCAGAGTAGGACGAAAAGTTGGCATCGCGAAAACGGAAAGTAATGTTCCAAACTATGCTGTCTACGTTTTTTGTTGTTATTTTTTTTAGGTAGGTAAGGTTTGTTAGGTTAGGTTGGGTTAGGTAATTTCCGTCTCCTTTCATCGCGATGCAAATCAGGTTTTCTCGTTACTGTCTCCTACGATATGGCCGGCGCGACACGATCGTTTTACGTGTTTTCAATATTTTTTTTTTACACCTTAAAACACGTTTCCCCCCGGTTTTGTAATGTGATTTTGTAAAAGGATGATGATATGAGTGATTTGGAGTGGTTCGCTTAAACTCCACAATTACCCCGGTTCTACGGCTCAATCGTCGTGCAAGCATAAGCTTCCTTTATTTGCTCTTTCATAATCGTTCATACTGAATTTCTGCTACTATCTGAATAATTAAATAGACTATCTGCAATCAAAGGTTAATTCAGAGTTAACAAATCTGAACGAAACGACTTAAATAGAACACTAATCGACGAACGTTCTCGAAAATTACGATAGTCAGAATGCAATAAATAAAACAATTTTACCTGTAACATGAAAAAATAAGACTCCATCCGGAACACTAGTAATGCACCTCCAACAAAATGGCGAACTGGTAAAGACCGTTTGAATAATGGCATTCTTGGCCACATCAAGCCACATTCGTGTTACACGAAAAACAATACAGTAGACCACGTGTACAACAAAGACTACAAGAACTTCTATGGTTTACCATCATAGCCTCCGTTACTTCGAAGGCTTTTTCATTTTTTTTTTGTAAATGCCTAGTTAAAACCAATGCAAGTGATGAAAAAGCACAAAACGGTGATTAAAAAGTAAACAAGCGGCTACAGCGACTGTCAAGTCGCACCGGTCTTCTGGCAAGTTCCTCCACTTCCAATGTTGAGGCGCACATATCATGCACTGCAACTGCTGTTATTATTTAATTTAGTTACATCGAAAAAAAAAGGGTTTAACATCGAAGCAGCCTATTAAACAATGGACGTTGTAAACAATGGATGCGTCGAAGCAGTCTGTTTAACAATGGACGTTGTAAACAATGGACGTTGTAAACAATTGTCGTCAATATCTGGTAGTGTTGCGAAGTTGAAAAAAGCGACGGACGGACGGACAAAGTCGTTGCAATAGTCTTCTCGCCGGTTACGGCGTACAGAAGACTAAAAGCCAATAGGGCTAGTATATAATTAAAATGCGACGTTTCGAGTCGGATACGACTCTTTTTCAAGCAATACGTAGCACTAGGCTAAAAGTCAAAACATGTAACCCACAAAGCACAACCAAAGTGAAACCTGGCAATAGGGAGCCCAGATATTACTTCCTGAAAGCACAGGACTTAAGTGCCGTGGAGGTGACTGCTGGGGTTTATAAGCCAAAGTTCCCTGGTGAGAAAATTTTTAATTCCGAGTTTTTGCAAGGTAGAAATTCGGATAAATGTTTAATTTCAGGCATTAAATTATTATGTACTGGTGTTAACCTAAGATGCGAATGATTTCTAAATTAATCTTGTTTGGTAAAATTTTTCGTGAAAGAGAATTTGTGTATTCTCCAGCCTGGGGGTGTACCCTGCTTTGATCCGGTGTAGCACGAGAGAGTTTGTGTTATCGTTATTTTAAGTTTGATTTATGGGAAAACAGTCTTTTAGTCAGAATTTGTTTCGTCATTCTATGTAGATTGCCTCGCATGAAGGTTCTCCACACGGAATTTGATAAACCACGTAGTGGTTTCAAATGTTTGAGTTGCTTATTATGATCGACCGTTTTGCTTGGCATGGTTATTAGACCTTTAAGCTGGAGTGGTTGGACGAGACCAAAGTAATCTCACAAGGGGCTAAGAGTTTTCTAAGGTTTTCTGTGACACCTGGAAAGTATGGTATAGAAAGAAATCTCTTTGGTTTAGGTTTACTGCATGGGTTAGGGTTGTAAAATATTCAGCTGATCGACTAATAAGATAAGGAGATGGAGTGGAAAACTATTTCCAATGTATTTATGCAAGGTGATTTCATTAGTCACAACATTCTTTTCGTGAATGGAGTCAGTAAATGAAGCAAAGTTTATTCAGAGGGTAGCATAGGCTTGTGAAAATGCGTAAATTCTATTAAATGTTCGCGATTTATGATCACAGTAGTGTCAAGAAAATTAATGGAGTTATTTTCAGCCTCCTCCATCGCGTATTGAAGGGTGGGGTGAGCACTGATAAGAAATTTAAGCATGAGTATTTTGTCGGAGTTACGAACGAGCGATAGGGGGGGGGGTCGTCTACATAACGTCCGTAAAACTTAGTTTGTGGTAAGT
>JAHWFP010252840.1:0-10114 GCA_023313725.1 Lithobius niger
TCTGCAAAATTGTGTCACTTCCCCTATCTCCCGTCCATCTCCCCTCCTTCCCGTCTAACCTCTCTTTTGGGGCAGCCTCTGCAGGGAGTTTCAGTAGGGAGGCGGTAGTGGATGGCAGTAACACATAGGGTGTCCCAAAAGTCCCAGAACACCCTCACAACTTTTTAAGGGGTTGAAAGAAAATAGTGAAACTCTGGCAATGTAAGTTTGGTTAAAGGATCTACCTTTTCGTACAACCGGTATTACGCCTGCCCCTGTTGGGGGAGGGCTCAACTTGGAAATGTTGAATGGATGAGGAGGGGGCACTGAGACCCACACTCTGGGTTTCAAACCGCAAAAGACGTTGTAGGTGTGATCCAACTAAATTGAACGAAGCATTTTGCTGCCACCTACGTCCCTTTACGACGTGTTTTGCCTGAGTAAGACATAGGGATGCAGACAGGGGCGTCGGCACGTGGGGTTATGGAGGGGGGGACCCCCCCTCCAATGTTGGCAAGTTGCACGAAAAGTCGGCAATTTTGAGCCTCGTCGGCAAAAATGTGTTGCTGAAAACCTTTTTTCCCCCAAAAACTACGTTACGGTGCTTGCTTCCAATACAATAGTCGCACATGAGGAAAAAGACGGTATATTAAATTTCTTCAGGCAGCATTATCTGTGACATTTAATGGGTTTGTAACCCACCTACGAGGAAATTATTGTACCCACTTCACCTCCCTCCACACCCTCAAACGCATTCGGCACTTCCCCTATACCAGCGACTACATCCCAACCAAGGGTCGTTCAGTCAGTGTGTTCAGTCAGTGTGTTTAAAATGCAGAGAGAAACGTTTGATGACGAATACCGAAAAATACAGGAAAGGAGACGCAACAGCGGCACCAAAGTAAGGCTGAAGCTTGCTGGAGCACCTGAAAACCCATTTACAGTGGCCAAAGCTAAGAAAAAGAACAAGAAAAATCGGCAGATCTTGTTGAAGGTTTAAGCAGAGGGAGAAAATGAATTAAATTAATGATGTCGGCAATAATTAAATAAATACACAGTAAGTCATCCTTATACCAGGGATCTGGTGATGGACTGGAGTGCCAGTTCGAATCCGAGGCACGTCACTGGAATGAAACGTAAGTGCATAAAGATGGCTTACTGTACTACATTATTCTATGGTATAATTTTCGCTGATGCTTATTTCCAATTGGCCAACAATAACGGCTAGAGTAGTACGTGCAATAATTTTTTTACTCGAATGCAACGTAAATTATTTAATCGGCACAATGACCAAAAATTACCGGTCTTATTGAAATCACAACAACTTCTTTAATATTGTTTTCTTTCCCATAATTAACTTGACTATCATTTGCCTTGTAATCCCGTTTTGCCGAATAATATTTTCTTCCAAAATGACGTGCCTTTCTTATGCTGCCGCACTCGCTGCGGCTAAACATATAACATCAGATACCGCATATAATCCAAAATGCCTCCCAATTAGGAAAATAAATACGGATGCAAACCTATTTACGTTGCCTTTTGGACTTATATGTCAGACTGCCTCAGCGGGGTACCGCCCTTGGATTTCAAAGGTCCCGCGTTCGATTCCCTGCTGAGGCAGTCTGTCATATAAGTCCAAAAGGCAACGTAAATAGGTTTGCATCCGTATTTATTAAACCAATCTCGAGCCCATTGGCTTTCCGTCCCGTATTTCCCAATTAGGAATGCATCTTTAACTTCTTCAATACTAAATTTTTAAAGAATTGGTTGATTCGGTGAAACGGGGTTCGGCGAATCGGGAATACACTGTGCATGAAGCTTAACCTTTTTATTTGTTGCGAGAAATATAATACAACCAGTTTGTATTCGATTTCTATGTTTAGGTTAGACATCGACTTTTTTTTTTGTTGACACAAACAAGTAATTTGTACTTCGTGTCATAAAAATCAAAATAAATAATAAAAAAGAAAACTTGATACAATTTTTAAATCACTCACTAATGTACCTCTGTTTATTTTTAAAGATTGGATCATTTCACTAGCAGTTTCTTTAAGTGGATGAACTAAATTTTGAACTTAAAGGTGCTTGCTTTTATTAAATTACATTTCTTCAGAACCACGATTTTTTATATTTTTTATTTGGTTTTGGGGTGTTTTAGGTGTTGATTTTGTAGTATTCTTGTGAGGTTTAGCTTCGACTGAGTGATCGCGATTGTTGGGACTAGAAGCTTGGCAGCCTTTCTTGTTGGAATGAGAACACTACTCGGCAAAGGAGACACTGTTTGTGCGAACGGTGTGATTCTATCATTTTTCGTTTGAGGTGAAGTAGATCTGTTTCAGCCAGATCTGTCTATAAAAGGCAGCAACCATGAGCTAGGGGCAAAAAAATTCTTATGTTACAGCTTAACCTAACCTAACCCAAACGTCTACGCCCTGGTTACAGGACCACCCACATGTCAAAAGCTCACCCTCAGCACGCGGCATTCCACCTTTGGTGCATGCAATCATTTCGTTGCGTTGTTTTTGTATTATTATTATTATTTGTTATATCCGGTTGTTGAAGTAAAACGAAACTGCAGTCCGCACCCTTCGTAGTGTTAAACCATTTATTGAACGCTAATCTTCGCACTCAGAATAAAATTATGTTAGATCACATACACAAGAAAAAAACGCAAGGAATACAAGAAAAAGGAAAGAAAAACAAAATATAAAGTGTAAAAGTTTGTATCATAATAAACGAAGTTTTTTGGCGCGCTTTTTATAAAATACAGATTTTAAAAAACGTAAAAAAAAAGTCTCCCACTCTTGGTTGGTTTCGTTGATAAAATTTTGTAAAATAAGGCAGACTACTTATTTTTTATTTGCCCCCAAAAAATATCGCAATAGTAAGGAACGTCACCAATAATGTGTGCAAGAGTAGTAGAAATAGATGGGCACTCGTAACCAGGGTTGAATTATATAGGCACACACATGTCTTATGGGCTGCTATGTTTTCTTATGACTGTTTAGTATTAATGGTCGAGCATGTCAGCCACTTAATGAAATGAATTAAACAGTTTACAATTGTGCTGGCAGATTGCATAAAATGACCAAAAATGGCTAATGAAATTACGATAAATCAAAAGCTTCCGGGGCTCTGCCCCGGACCCCACTGGGGGAGCTAACAGCGCTCCCCCAGACCCCCTAGCTTCTAGGGAAAAGTCGGCACATCTGTCTGATTTCCCCCCCTCCAGTTTTTGGCCTTCGCTACGCCCCTGGATGCAGAGGAAATTCCTAATGTTTGACCGGCTGCCGTTTTGATGGGCTCATCGTATCGAAGCTATCGTTGTGGCACTTTACTCACCTAATGAAGACCTTTCAAATAAGGTATTCGTTTACCCCCATTCCATTGAACACTTATGAGGTGGGGCCCCGGCCCCCCCCCCCCCGCCCAAAGAAGCAGGCTTAATGCCGGTTGTACGAAAAGGTAGATCCTTTAACCAAACTTACATTGCCAGAGTTTCACTATTTTCTTAAATTCAGCGTTTCACTTGGAGAACTGAAGTTGTCATGCGGGTAAGTATCTTTACCCTGGTAGAATTTCCATTTCTCATTCGTAGCCTCCTCCTCACTGTGTTAGTTTTGAGATCCTTCCTTGCCATACGACACTTTGTAAAATTAATCATATTACGTCATTTTCCTCCCGAAATCCATGCATATCTTGTCACTTCTGCTCCCACTTCCCCTCTGTTCTTTTCATGTTTACGCAACTCGAATCAATTGTATGGTTTTATTGTTACCCAACTTCCAAATTAATTGGTGCGTCGGGTAAAGTGTGCACGCTGTTGAGTGCTAAGTAGGGGCACAGATGGAAAGAGGAAAGCGGAGCCCGACATGTCGACAGTGGAAGTGACGATATAATGGTGACTCGTTCCCCCGCCACCATGTTCACTCTTGAGTACACACCTCTGCTCATTGTTGGTTTGCCGCCAAGCGGTCTGGCGTGTGCTCGAGTGGCAGAAGGTCGCGCGGGAGCGAGCCGCATCGAGTGGTCAGGCTAAGTGTGCGAGATTGTTGTAATTCAGTGTTTCGTAAGATGTTGATGTTCCGTTGGAATAAACCCAGAGTTGAAGAGCTATCCGGTGAGTTTGTCGTTGTTGGTTGGGAATGAAGGCCCAGTAACACCTTCATACGTGGCGTCTCAAACATGTCTCGAATCCCTGTGTGAAGTCCTGTAATTCCGTTAGTTCGGCAGACGTACCTTCATACGTGGCCCCGAACGTGACTCGGATCCCATTGAACTGTTGTTTAACTCTGTGTGTATGGGGTAGACGGTTGATTCTTTTTTTTTTTTGATCGATTCTTGTTTGATTTTGATGGAAACTGTGGTGAATTTCCTTAATTTGTGGGCCACACCTTCATACGTGGCGCCCTTAGGTGATTCGAACTTTGCGTTATGTGAAGATTAATATCGAACTGTTGTTAGTCTTCGTGAATTTGAACTGTTGATCGATTCTAGTTCAGTGTTGATACTTCTTCTTATGCAGCGTGTGCAGTGTCGATAATTTCATTAGTGCGGCTGTATACCTTAACTGAACTGGTCTCGCGCTGCATAATTTTTTAACGAGCGTGTGTGATAATGTCTGGACAACACCAATTCGAACGTTTGAAATGTTGTTTGATTTTGAAGGTAGTAACAAATTGTTGAAAACCAATTTCTTGTTGACGTGCCACTTTATTACACATCTGCTCGGTAGTGGAGTTGAATTAATACACAATTTAAAAAAATTACTGATATCATACCAAAAACCAAAACTGGTAAAAGGGGCCGCTAAGTTCCGAATGGTTCGGCTCTTCAAAGGAGTGATATCAACACACCAAAACATATGGCCAACTTAATCGCATCGAATAATACTTTGGACTTTAAATGAAAACTTAAACATTGCTACCGAAAGTAACAATATTGTAGTTTTCATTTAACCTTCGAACTATTAAGCGGTGTGATTAACTTGGCGAATGTTTTGGTGTCTTTTGGTGTGCTGTTGTTAAGATGTGTTGACTGCTTAGAAGAATGGTGTGCACGAATTGTTCAGACGTAAAGTTCATTTCATTTTGGACCCAGTGTAATCTACGGGATGCTGAACAATGCTAATATTCACTTTGTTTACCAGAGGTGTTTTAGCTGTAAACATGATTGTGGATTGGGGATTAGATTCTAAACATTTTATTTGTGCTGGATGTGCGATTCACGTGTAAACTGTGTGTGTGATTCGCGTGAAAACTGTGTTGTTTAAAGCCAATTTTGTGTTCTCGTTGAGAAGTTTCTTTGTTTGCAATCGAACAGTAGTTTCATGAATGAACTTGCTCGGCTCGGTGTGGAGTGGGTCACGTGGTGGCAACGCGCGGGAAAACCGTGACGATCGATAACTTGGAGTAACAGTGACGTCACAGTGTGAACGCGTCATGCACCGCGGGAGTGACGAGACCTACGCAGGACTTCCGGCAAGCAACGCGGGACTTCCTGTGGCGCACGATTCGTTGGGTTAACCATATCCGGTTGCTGGTAATGAAGATTTTGCAGAGTTGGAAGCGAGTTTGTCCGCTCAACTGCAAGACGAACTTTCGGAGGTGGTTAAATGCTTGGAGAACCGGTTGGGGGATTTCACCAAGACGTTTACAATGCAGGCACAGGCATTGATGTCGTCAATAATGGTTTTGGCAGGGTGTATTGCGAGCAATAATTTGTCGAGCATACTCACGAGTGCGCCGCAAGTTGCAATACATTCGTGTACTGCAAATGTTTCTGCTGGGTTATCGACCGCTTCACAAACTGTCGTGATTGGCGTGAATGTTGAGAACTATACTCAGGGTTCGCACAAGCCTGGAAAAGGCTTGAAAAGGCTTGAAAAATGGCAAAGTGTTTTCCAGACCTGGAAAAGGCTTGAATTTTGGCCTGTGACTTGAAAAGGCTTGAATTTTGGCCTGTGACTTGAAAAGGCTTGAATTTTCGTGTTTTGTAGTAGCCACTACCGTATTTTTTACCAACTCTGAAATCGTGTTATGATGTCTTTATTGCCGTACAAGTGATTTAAAATGTGCTCAGATATTGACGACCGTCAATAGCGCTCCTGGTTAGTTGACTCGTAGCCGGCCGTTCACAAAGGGGCGCGCTCACTAGTTCGTATGGAGACGGCCTTGACTCGCGTCGCGTGACGACTAGCCCCAACGCATTCAAAAGTAAAGCGCTACGAGCTACGAATGAACCTATCTTGATCTCGCCATAAAAGCAGGCACAAATGGCTTTTGAAACAGAACAGTTTATTCGAGGAATAAGCGTATGGATGTTAAAATTAATTATGTGTGCACTGAGGACAGCAGGAAAGGGGATTTCCCCAGGATTCCAAGATTTCAAACGCTATAAGATGGCGGCCGAACGTGGTTACGATTCCTCAAATCAAGCGCTATTTTCATCAAACAAAAGCAATTTCACGTCAGTTTTCACGACACCAGCAACAAAAATTCTAATTAAGGTAATAAAATAAGGTTATGATAGCGCCTACTGCAAGATTTACTGCCTGCATAGGCCGATTTTGACCGAATGTCAACATTAATCATCATTCATAGGGCTTTAATGTTTTTCTTCGTCATGCACACTCACTTATATTTTATTAGGCTATATTATTGACAAAATATTTTAATTGTATTCAATTCTTCAATGACTGGCCATCGTGAAAATATAAATAAAAATTCCGGAGTTAAGCAAGACAGGTTTCCGGTCCCAATTAGCGACCAGTCATTATATGTCGCTGGGGGGGGGGCAACACTTTGTAACCAGACTGGAAGAGGGGGGCATACTTTTTAGTCTGCTTCGTGTAGGGAAAAAAAGGGCACATTTTATAGTCTGCTTCACGAAGGGGAAACAAGTTTTTTAAACTTATTTTTAAAGAAATGAGCACCTTCATTAAAAGTTAAATCAAACAAACAGACTAAGAAACTTTTTAACCTATTGCGTTTAGGATGGAACTTCAACGTTTTACTAAACCTGTTTTATGCATACTTACAAATTTTGTTGATGCATATATTTTACGGGAATGGGGGGAGGGTGCTGACGTTTTTTTTTGTCGATAGAGGGTCTGCATTTTATTTTTTTTTGTGGTATCGTGTAAGAAAAATTCCCCAACCCAAACCTCCCCCCCCCCCCACCACCACCACCACCCCAAGGTTTTACTGCTAATTACTAGTAGTAATATTTTGCATACTATGGGCCGTTAGGGTCCTAACTTATATTAAAAAGTTACAAAATAGGTATGGAAAACTTCTAAAATGAGTTTGGAAAAGTATGGAAAAGGTATGGAAAATCGTTTATGAAGGTGTGTGCGAACCCTGTATACTGCAAAAAGTGTTGTAGCCTCACCAAGTACTGCAGCTGTCGTTGCATTGATTTCGTGTACCGCAGAAGGAAGTGTTGACTCGAAGAAGAGCGAGTTTCAGGCGAGTCAAAATCGTTGTCTGTGACTTCTGCTTTCCTGGAAGTTGGTGTTGGAGTTAGAAGTGCAAACATTGTGCAGTGTGCCTCAGTTGCAAAGTTTCGTGGAGCTGATCGAGCTATAGTACCACTGAGAAACATTCTGGTCACATGTTCACGAATGGTGGTATACGTTTGAATTTTTACTTTTTGCTGCAGTAAAGCATGGAGAGATGCTTAAGTCAACAAAGCTGTGAATGTTATACATGTCAGCAGGTGGGAGATGCATCGGTTATCGTTGCAGTCATGTCACGACACCGTTTTGCACCACAACATGTTTTCCACGGTCTGCAGTCGTTGTCCCTTGCTCATTCGGTAGCCGTGCTGTTTGGGAATCAAACGTTTTTCAAGTGATTTCCATTCCCAAGAAGAAAGTTCAGTGGTTCAACAACTAACAGTATGGTCTGGCATTGAGCCGTAGCTTGCGGGAAAGTGTGACCCAGGAGTGCAACTGTTGGGAGTATCTGATGCCAAAGATGCCAAAGAAGAAGGCTCATCGACGTCATCCAC
Organism: Lithobius niger; assembly: GCA_023313725.1. Lineage (NCBI taxonomy): Eukaryota > Metazoa > Arthropoda > Chilopoda > Lithobiomorpha > Lithobiidae > Lithobius > Lithobius niger. Next base: position 7,993 of record JAHWFP010252840.1, read on the forward strand.
GTGTTGTGATGCAGCGTGAGGTTTTATACGGCTGTAATGCTGCTGCTTGTGTATCAGCTGATCCATCTTCAGTTATCTGGTGTTGTCGTCCACGATCGGATTGAACATGGTTTCGTGCATCGGCAAACCTTATGGATGTTGTTAGCAGCCGGTGAGAAGAATTTGCAGTGATCACCCTCAACGATACACTGTCCATCGTTTCGGTGCAACCATAAACTGTCTGTCGTTAGGTTGCTGTGATTTTCAACATCGTGTTTGGTGACAGACATTCTGTTATTCGAACCAATTTTTTATTTTATTTAATGTATAACCTTGTCGATTGTGTGTATGGTAAGTAATTACAGTGGCTTACCCACCAGCTTTAAGACCAGGTTTAGATTATCTGCTTTAGCCAGATGCTGACCCTGAACCTGGTGCTCACTTTACAACACGGTCTGACTTTTCTGCTTGGCCACCGTATCACACCTGAATTTTATGCAGGATGCTAAACAAGCACTTCGTAACACTCATGACGATAGTAACTTTTTTTTCTCTATCCATACATGTAGAGATCTGTTTGCGTTCGAATTTACCTATTCTAGGATTAAGCTTGGGTCAGTTAATTGTTGCCCAGGAATGTTATTGAAATCGTTAGTATAACTGTGTGCCTTAAGTATGCCTGTTGGTATAAGGTTAACATTTTCTTTTTTTAGATATGCTAGTTGTCTCATGATGATATGAGGTGTGATCAGCTGCACTCTCAACTTGACAGTTACAATGAAGCTTGTGTATGTCTAAATTTTAGATTATGATTTTTAGACTATGTTAACCTGATGTTTCAATGTGTTTGTTTAGTGTTGATAAAACGTGTGATCAGCTGCACTCTCAGCTTTACAGTGCTGAATTCGCTTCAGCAATTGTTCAGTTGCTTTTTTTGTTACAACATTTTTGAGTTTACAGGAATGAGATAATGCTGATGCAATAGAGATGGCACATTTTGTAATTGGGTTACATAGGTGTTGGTTGTTCGGTCTTTTGCCGTTCCTGCAGGCATGCTTTGGTATTGTGGGTTTTAAGTATATGTGTTGAGCCTGCAAGTACCATGTTGCTACCAGAGCAATTAAAAAAAAAGTGTGTAGCATGAGTCTAACTCACATCATAATTTGAGAAGTATGCTGCAGGTAGCAGACTGGATGGAGTGGTTTAAGTTGTCAAACTTAGTTGAAAGGCATTGCTTGCCGAGTGCATTGCTAGCTAAAGTGTAAGTTACAGCTGTGTTTTATGTTTTGTCTGTCACTAGCTAAAGAAGTATGAAAGTGAAATAGTAGGCTAGTCATAATTTTCGATGCTTGTTCATAATTTTGCGTTTGTTGTTTTGCGCAGTACTTTTGTTACCACAGTATCAGTTGCTTTGGTTGGAAACAGATATAAGCTACTTGTTTGTTATTCATGTATATGTGTAGGTACGGCATTTATCCTTTTGCGATCCTTAAGTTACCTTACGCTAATTGATCCTGTAGGCGAAGTTGCACTGTAAAAGTTGTGGCTGTAGGCTAGCCAGGGAATGTGTTAATTGTAAGCATTAGTTGTGTGCTTACTCCCACGTTTATTTGGTGCGATTTATGCTCCATGCTTTAAAACCCAACGTGGTTTGTTATGTACGTAGTCAATTCGTTGGCCACGGAGCTAACACCAAAGCCTGATTTTTAGTTTCGATCCCTGAGACCAGGTATAGTGTGGGTTCTGTTAAAAAAAAAAATGGAGAGGCAGGACGGGGGCTGTAGGCTACCAGGTGCCGGCTACTCATTGTTTCGGTATTTCAGTAACTGTTCGGCATTGAAAACAATAAAAAGTTATTGGTGGGCACGTTGGTTTTTTGGTTTGCTTGTCAAAGCTGTAGATTAGCTTCGTAAAAAAAAAAAAAAATACCCAGGATGTAGTAGGAGTTGCTGTGACACACATACTGTTCTGGTTTGTTGTAAAGTAAATCTTCCGCGGTTTTGGTGTGTGGACTGTTGTTAAATTTTTCTGTTGTAAAACGACATTGTAATTTGTACTCCGTGTTCGATGTGAATGTCCAGAGGCCAATATTTTGTGGGGGGGGGAGCATATAATGGTGACTCGTTCCCCGCCACCATGTTCA
>JAHWFP010252842.1:23930-37228 GCA_023313725.1 Lithobius niger
CACCAAATAAATTCGTCCCCTTCATCAGTACGCATCAGCCCGTACATTTTGGGAAGTCTAAGTGGGAGGCTAATACGCCTGTCATGGGGGTTTTCCTGTTGCAACCACTGAACCTGAAGCGCCCTCTTTTCCTTTGCTTCTTCTGCCTGCTTTCCTCTCACAGCGGGTGCCACGCAATTCAAGCCCTATTTCAACGCTGGAATTGGTTCGGCAGAGGTCACCCCAGGCGCCTGTCCCTGGCTCCTTGCCAGATCAACCAACCCGCCCACCCCCTCGTTCCTCCCTCCCTTCATTACTCAGCCAAGCAAAACGCTGGGTGTACAAGACCCTTCTTGGAGAAAGAGCAACCAAAACGTTAAATAAATCATATTGTTTTTTTTTTCTTTTTTGTAATTTTATTTCTGGAAACAATATAGCGAGGGAGGGCTACAAACCGTGAAAACAATTTCACAGTCGCTATTAATCCCATTTTTTCGCCCTTCTTTTTTTTTAACCATGGCCTAACGGATGCCATTAACCCTTTAACTCTTCTTAAAAGAGTCCCATGTGTGCACAGGTTGGTGGCGCAATTTGATCTCGTGTCTTTTTGGCTCAGAAACCAAGCCCGAATCTTACTCTGTTCACTTGGTCTCCAAGGAGAAAGTTGTTCATCAAACATATTGCAAATATGACGCAATTTTGACGTAATCATTGACAATGTCGTGTACAAACATGGCAACGATTGCATTAAATTATGTCATTTTCTCTGTTTGCTATTGACTCACAAGTAGCCCAAGGCAACCCTCATTAAGCTCGCTTTTTGTCCCCGGAGTAGTTTTGTTTTGTCTTCTTGCGTAGTTGTACGTCATGATGTGGAAGAAATTAGATGATTAAACCAACTTTTTTTCAAACGAATTCCAAACTTGCACGAAAGAACGAAGCAAATAGCTAGCATAACACTAACACCACCAGGTGAGGGTTGAACATACACAAACGAGCAGTATTCAAGTTTGTTTCAAGCTTAAAAGCGGATGTAAATCCAGGAAGAAGAGTGGCAGTAAGCTTTTGTTCAACTAGACACTTATTAGAGCAACACTGAAGACTGGAATCTTACGTGCAGGACATTGCTTGGGATTTTTAAGACAATTAAGCAGGACTTGTTTATGGAAAGCGACCTCCCCATTCCAGTTTTGTCTTTTGAAAGAATAGGTTCCAACTTGCATTTATCTCGGCAGTGGGCAAAGAAAAATGAATATAAGTTTTAGACAAGAAGAGCCAGTACTGCTATCTGAGCAGTGAATGGCTGCTGTAACTCGGACGTCATAGACGTGGACCTTATGGAAGGAACAGTATTAACACTAGCTATATTTGGATCGCGTCTGTGACGTCATAATCCAAACATCACCTATACCGGAAGCAACCCTTTCCTGAAAAAGGAGCTACTGGCTACTCTTGTTTCTTTATATCCGGTTTTTGGCTGTGGGTAAGTAAGAATCCTGACTAGAGGGCAGAGTCTTAGCAATAACCTTTAGAAACTCTGTCACAACTACTCGTGTCCCGACCACGTTCGTGCTTTTGCAGGACGAAGGTGGTCTTCTAATTTCTTGCTGTTTGGCCAGCAAAATTTCGGTTTTCGTGCTTTAACAAATTTTCACCTTTTGAAGTGTTTCATTGCATCTGACTATAGTAAACTTTGGTGCTCAACTTTAGCCTTTTAAAGTGTTTCATTGCATCTAACCATGCTTAACGTATTTATTCTGTTTTGCTCGATTTTCGCACTTGATAACGGAGTGGTGACTACCCCTGAAACGTTGTTCTGTTGTTATACGTGCTTTTGACGGGCTTCTTTTTTTTTTATACAGTTGACTGTGCTGATCTCTCTTCACTGGCAACTAACACCAGCCATAACAAAGACATACAACTACCGAACTTCCCATTTCGCCAATCTACACAAAGTGCCTAATGAAGGGATTTCCTTTTAAATGAAGAGATACAACTACCAAACTTCCCATTTCACCAATCTGCACAAAGTGCTTTGTGAAAGGATTTCCTCTTCCGTGGTAACCAACACACCAGCAGAAACAAAAAAAATACAACTACAAAACTTTCCATTTCGCCAATCTGCACAAAGTGCTTTGTAAAGGGATTTCCTATTCCGTGGCAACTAAAGCACCAGTAGAAACAATGAGATACAACTACCAAACTTTCCATTTCGCCAATATGCACAAAGTGCTTTTGTGAAGGGATTTCCTCTTCCGTGGCAACTAACACACCAGCAGAAACAACGATTTACAACTACCAAGCTTCCCATTTCACCAATCTGCACAAAGTGCTTTGTGAAGGAATTTCCTCATGTGGCAACTAACACACCAGCAGAAACAAAGCAATACAACTACAAAACTTTCCATTACGCCAATCTGCACAAAGTGCTTTATGAAGGGATTTCCTTTTGCCAATCTGCACAAAGTGCTTTGTGAAGGTATTTCGTCTTCCGTGGCAACTAACACACCAGCATAAACAAAGATACACAACTACCAAACTTCCTATTTCGCCACACTCCACAAAGTGCTTTGTGAAGGGATTTCCTCCTCCGTGCATTTAGGACAGCATTACAACTTATCATTCTCATCACCTTTTGCGCGAATAAAGTACACCACCCTCTCGAAAAAGGTAAAAAGACTGGTGCAAAAAAAAACTTCACGCCGAAAATTTCATTCATATATAACTTCGCTATCTCGTGCCCGCAAAGCATAAGGCCAATACATTTTTTCCCTTATCATGACATTGCCCAGAAACAGCTACGAAACCAGTCCGTGACAGGAGAGCAACCGGGACCCGCTGGCTGATAACTGCAATGTGCACGCGCCTGTATGTCTCGTCACCAACACACTTCTCCACTCCGCATAATTGCACAAAGCGCGCAGATAACAGATCACAGCGCCAGATATTTGGGCAAATTGAAATTAGCGCCTAGGGCCACATTCCTCCCTGCAGGCCAATCCGTCTTGTGCAGAAACAGCGACACCCCGAGGCGCCAAGCGGCACCGCGCACTTGGACGACTCGGCGGACCGAAAAGGACAGAGCGATAGACAGAAGGGCGTAGGTATACGCTACGATGGCCCAATCGGACAGACTTTTACTCGCCGGCTGATAGGTTGACAGCTGCACCTGGCATTTCGGGCAATGCGGGCAATAAGAACAACTGAAGCGACTCACCTGGCAAGACTAATGCGTCAACACACACCGAAGGAGACATCAAACGGATTTTCACTTCGGATTCAGATGTGTTTTTGAGTTTTAGTGGTAGACGAATGCATAACATTGATCCCCTCTTCCAAACCTAGCTACAGTAAGGGCGCGTTTACGCAGCGACTCGCCTTTGTATTCTCGCAGCTAGAACTCAATCGCGTTGGCAAAGGTGACATTGCCATGGTAACAACGCTAAATGGATTAGCTAAATCCGATATCGTTTGAGTAAATACTTGCTGTCTTATAATCCGTGCCAATAATATAAAGAATTCCTCATGACGAAACAATTTTCCCAAACACTTCTGAACTCACGTTACGCTCTCTACAGATCAAACTATTTGTCCTAGAAAGCCGATTCTTAGCTCATTTAACACGTATTGCTCCGCAGATGTGCCCTTCCTGCAAGACTTTTTCTAACTGGTCAAGTGATTCAGGGGTTAGGGAGTTCTAAACGACCAGATTGATTGTTTTACATTGTTTTAAACATTGTTATTGTTCAACAATGCCAATCAGAAAAGCTGTGAAACCTTATAGGAAAGTTTATTTGTGTTCCCTTGTCGTTTTGGCTTCGGATCAGTTAAACCTTAACTTAAGCAGCAAACGAGTTCATTTTGTTTTCTAATAGGCATATTCAAATGTCCGTGCTTGGAGACCAGGTGTGGAAAGGGGATCCAGGCAGTGTCGGGCTTGGAATCGCTGATTGAGTGAGCGAAGCGAACGAAAATCAGCGTTCGTTATCCAGTATGCGCAAAAATTGGTCGGGTTTCCATTTAACACCATCCGTGCTTAGCACAGGTTTCCTCTAGTTATAAGAATGCCGAATTTGTCTATGAACATTTGATATCAAGTTTGACACAAGCGTATTTCTGTTTTGGGAGTATTGCCGATATTTTTCATTCGACTAACACACTTGTTATTGAAATCATGTTTGCTTACAGTCATTCTTTTTAGCAAGCTAGCCCACACATTATTATACAGATCAGTTAGTTTTGATGGAAAATTCATCGTACATTCATTCCGCGTGACTACCAGTCTCAGGGAAGCGAATGGTTAATAACGACTGCAATTTGTAACTTGTTAAAACCCTTGGAGCGTGCAAAGAGGCACAAATTAATCTAAATCGAACGCCAAATGTCAGTTTGACGTTTGACACAAGCACGTCCAAATTCCAATTATTTTTAATGAGGCACCTGACAACGAAGGGTATCAAGTGGGAACGTTATTGGAAACTTTCTTTTATCTCCAGGAGCGTTAAGGGCTGATCCGGAAGAAAAAAAGAAAACCTTCCTATCAACATAAACCCTTAAAAATAATTTGAACTTTTGACTTTATTGACATTCAGTTGCTACAATAAAGTTTTAGACAATTAAGAAAATATTAGATTGATCACGACACAAAAGTATAGATACAAGTTAAAAGTAGGAAAATTTGCTGAAGTTACGAGGGGGGGGGGGGGCGGAATTGCAGCTTTAACCCAGTCACAGTGCAGTGGTCCGGGATGCTGTTAAACATACCCCAAAACTAGACCTTATCATGTAAATCTGCACCTAGTGAAAAAATAAAAAAAAATTCCCGGACAGGAGGACTTGAAACCCTGTTCAAGTCCCCACTGGATGGTATCATTGGTGGGGACTTGAACAAGATCTCCATTCGACGCACACCCAGCCCAACATCTTTAGGAACCTAAGCCAACTTTGTCACAACTCAGCCAACCAGCACAAACCAACCAGTGAAATCATCGTTCGCTAGCATGACAAAGTGATTTCAAAGCACGGAATCTCGGTCATCTTCTGTAATGACAAACTGAAAACGTTCCTTGACACTTTTTACTCAAATCTTAACGAATTGTGCTCATAACATTAGTAGCGAATCTCAATAAAGAAAAGAATGCCGATCTAAATTCATACACCGGTACAGTAATGCAAGACGTAATTAATCGAATGTTCTGGTATATGCGAGTCCAAAGGGTCCACTAAAATAGGTTCCCTCTATTATGTGACCAAGACGAAGAAATTGAAGCAAAATTAGGAAATGACACCTTACCCTTACGCACGTAGACTTGATAGCCTAAAATCGGCAGCCTGACTTACCTACAAATAAAAAAAAAAAAGCATAATATTAGATACGGAATATCATGACTCTGCGAGGCAACACATTTAAACAAAGGCCATGAACGCCCTTCAAGAGGACTTTCAAGAAAACTTTCTGTGAAGCGGACTCAGGTTTCTAACAGTATTCTGAAACACTCTAGATAAGAAACCCTACACGTAGCCCCATATTTTCAACAGCATTCTGGAACGTAAAAAACCCTAAAGGATGGGGATGGGGGCACCATTAATTACACGCTAGTCCCAATGGAGGAGGAACACTGTAGAAAAGGTTGGGACCAGCTGGTATGAAGTATATCCCAGTTGACAATGTCACCTTCAGTGTTAGTTGTCTTATTCTTAAATTTGGGTAGAATGGAATTTTTTTGGCGTCGCGTAGGCCATTTCATTGTGTCTCAAGCTGTCAGAATGATTGCGTTAAAAAAAAATAACGTCATCCATTTTAGATATTCTGCCAATCTGCCATCTGTAAACGTTTACAGAACTTATTAATTTTTTTTATATTAACAGTGATCAGCATTCATCACGCTAGGAAACCGATTACCATACTATGAACGAATCTTATTTATACATCACACAACTGAAAAGAAACACTACACATTTTAATGCAGTTGCTATTTGGGTAGCAAATTCTGTAATTCCTTGCCTACATGAAGGAAACATTAATGGTATGTAACAGTTTAATAAACATTCGCTAAAGTGGTTAAATAGATCGAAGCCGTAATCACCAAGGGTCAAAAGCGGTGCACCTTGCAGTTACATATGCTGCTTGAGCGTTCAGTCAACTTCCGCCCAAACCGGAACTTGGTCGAACGCCAACAGCCGGGTATCGAGCCAGTCCTCCTGTTCAAAGCAGTTAGAACCGGCTGAGACCTGTTAGATGGTTACGTAACGTAATGCCTTAGGCAACTTTTACTGCCCCCCCGGTAAATACGAGGGTCCGGACCAGAAAAGCTAATTGGTGTAGGGCAGGCAACTCGAAAGGTTGTCTCCCTTCACTCTGCTAGGATTAGACCAAGCTCCTAAACTTGTGCTTAATGCCTAATATGTATGACTCGGTGCAAAGTCCCCTAGCTATGCAGTAAGGAGTGAATTGGGATCGAGATATTTTTGAAAACAATCGTCCACTGCCTGAGTACGTCACAATACTTTCAAGATTTCTAAATTTTACTGTAAAAACTACTTAATCCTCTGTTCCTTCTCCCAGGGTTTTGAGTGTTGTATTCTTTCTCATTGTTGTATTCTTCCCCCCCCCCCCCCCAGATTATATTCCACATTACGACACATATATAAATACAGATGTAATACCTATTTATGTTGCCTTTTGGACTTATATGTCAGACTGCCTGAGCGGGGAAACCAAAGGCCAAGGTTCTACACCATCGCCATACTAAACAAAACTTAACCCATCCTAAAGTATTCCTACGTCCAGCTATGAAGTAATACAGATAAAATTGTTGGGCATTCTACACCACAGCCACCCGGATAGCCAACTGCAGCAGCTTAACACACAGCCCCGAGGCTGTGTGGGACTAAAACAACGTTTATATGGCCACCAACATCGACAGTGACGTACTACACATTGATATTGATATTATGCCAACGTTATTGATGCGGCAAGCGGCAGCTAGTAACACCACCTAACGCCAAAATCGAATGGTAACCTGAAATGGCGCTCGGTGCGCTTTGCCATCCGCCCGCATGCCTGTCATCCATTCGTAATGGAGGTGGGACCAGCTAGCCAGCAAGCACAAACATACAAGCTAATGAATCATCTAGCAAGGGAATGTTTAGAGGAAGGACCAAAGGCAGGACGCGCTGCCTCAATTTGTTTATAAACTGCCCAAAGCAATTTTACCGAGTTCTACTGGCATCTTCGTAATGGTTGCCCCTAGTGGGAAGCCGGCCAACTGCTCTCCCGGCCAAACGCCAATCTATAAGGGAGAGGCGGTAGAGAAGGGGGTTGGGGGGGGGGGGGGAGTTTGGTCATAGCGAACAGAAATCAAGACGTACTAATAAAATCAGGGAGGGTGGCTGACAGGTTTACTCAACCGGAATTGAAATTAAATTGGAGTTAAACCAGAGTCATACTCGTATCTGAAATTTAACATCCCTGACTATGCCCGATTTTCTGACTGATTTCTTCAAATATCCCTGACTATCCCTGATTTTCCCTGACGTATTTCTTCAAGTATCCTCGACTATCCCCGATTTTCCTTGACTGATTTCTTCAAATATCCCTGACTTATTTCTTCAAATATCCCTGCGTAGCCCCGATTTTCCCTGACTTATTCAAATATCCCTGACTATACCTGATTTTCCCCGACTTATTTCTTCAAATATCCCTGATTTTCCCTGACTTATTTCTTCAAATATCCCTGACTATCCCTGATTTTCCCTGACTTATTTCTTCAAATATCCCTGACCAAAACAGTTGTATTTTTTTATTTTTCAATTGCACAGAGTCAACGCCTCACTCTGCAGGCCTAGTACCATGACTAGATATGGACGGCAGCTGCCATATTTTTCTTCATTTTTTTATTTTATTTAAATAATACGAAAAGTAGGTGGTAGAAAAGCGAGTGGAAAGCAAAACGGTTCATTCTAAAAACGAAATTCTAAAAAATGTAAACAAATCGGTCCATAAATACACGGTTCTAAAAAAATAAACAAGTTTATTCTAAAAACGAATATCCCTGACTATCAGTGACTTTTCACCAATTTTCCACGACTTTCCCTGACCGTTTTATATCCCTGATTATCCCCCGATATTTCCTGACTTTCCAGTCGGTAGAACCTGTAAAGTTTCTCGTTAATATAAATTTGGGTTAAGCAATTTCTATGGCCTACTACATAATCCAACTTCCATGGCGTAGTCACCTCTAAGCTCTGATTCCTATGTTTCCGATACTTATGGTATGAAATAAATCAACGGTGACAAAATTAATAGTAATTTAATTAAGTGTAGATTGCCTTGAAACCATTTTTGGTATATTATATTTAATGCCATTTTATTCGCAAAATTGTGGTTTTAGAGGAGAAACGTTTTCGTAGCACTGTCACAATCTTAACAACAGTAGAACCAAGTGTACAAAATATTACAAATCGAAAACGAAACTTAGTGAAAATTGTGCAAAATTAGAATGGCGAGGAAAGCAACTTATTACCGAGCAGAACACGTACAGAAATTAATTAAGTTGTTTTTTTTTTTCAATTCTACTTTACTTTGGAAATGCAGCATATTTTTTTCTAATTATTTAAATACATGTGAAATATAATAATTTATATAATTTTACATTTAAAATTTTATAATATCTACAGGGTGGTCCATAAAAAACTGACGACACAACTTTTTTAAAGTCAACTTTTCTAGTTAGCACTCCTCAGAACCAGGAGAGTACAAAATCTTCCTGTTTCATTTGATTTAATGTCCTCTCCTGGTTATGAGGGGTGCTAACTAGAAAAGTTGGACTTGAGAAAACGTTGGGTCATCAGTTTTTTGTGGACCACCCTGTATATAAGTTTTATAATTAATTATAATACGGCAAGGACCCAGGGGACCGCTGACTGCCAGCCTAAAAAGGGTTACCGGAAGTAAATACACGAAGATAAAAAGCAAAGGGGGGAGGTGTGACAAAGAGTAATGAATGGGAATGTGAAAATGTAAAAGCAAAAATTAAAAGTTTGCGTACAAGTTAAACATAAGACAAGTTTAAAAATAGCATGGCGAAATGAATTGGAATAGGTAGGGTGACGACTGTTTTACTACCAAGGTCAGACCTACCAGGGACACAAAAGTCCTCGATGGTATCGCCAGACGTGTAGGAATGGCAGGGTAGGGGAGATGGCCAATTAGACATTATAATTTGCGAAACAAGCAGACTCCCAATTAAGGCAGATTTTTTTTTTCCCATGTATAACAAAAGGTCTAGTAAGGGCAAAAATTAATGTCGCTTACACTCAGCCTGTAAAACTACTCAATCATGTTAATGTAGATAACGCACAAGCTAACAGAATCTTCGTGACAACTAAACCATGCGCAATGGCCGTTTGCCATGACGTCACCGCGAGTTAGCCACTGACGAACGAGAACAACGGTTGTTTGGCCGTCTGATTGGACTAGCCCAGTCACGTGATATGCACGCCACAGCAAACAGCCATGTCACGTGGTATACATTATATTTAGACTTAAGTTTTAGCGTCATTCGCTGCACACTTATTAGCATGGGTAGTGCTACGGATTCCACGATTCCGGTCTCGTAAACGGCCGAGCACCAGACAATTCCTTAGATTATACGTCATAATGTCCTATATTATCCGTAAACAGTCTTCGACAATCAGTAAGGCAGAAAACAACAGAAAAAACTTTCATACTTTGCATCCATTCGTTTGATATATATTTTAACTAGCGGAATTATCAGCGATTGCATTTGTTGACAAGAGTTGGGGCAATTTTTTTTTAATGGAAATAATTAACGTAGCTAAATGAAGCAAACAATCTGCATTAAAGACTGGCCTTGTGAGGAAACAAGATACACTAATCTGAAAAAAGAAAGAAAAGACAACTGCCCCGACTGGGGCTCGAACACAGGACTTGCCGCTGGGTGCTTTAACCACTGCGCTACCGGGGCGGATACTGGCTACAGCCAAGCTGAGTAGCTGTTCAGGCTTTCTCAGTGGTGACCTAGAGGTCACAAACACATACAAGGAGGGAAAGCAACATTGCTTCTTGGCCGCCACACTAGAAATAATGCGAGTAATAAATAAAGAAAATCTCAAGGCAAGGGGTAAAAGAGGCAAACAGTCGGCATTAAAGACTGGCCCAAAGACGTATTGCTTAGTTTACCCTTCACCTTGTGAATTTCTTTACTAATTAATGGAGCTCTTTGCAGTTGTATACCAAACCATAAATGGTGTATGTTGGCTATATTCAATTTAGGGAGTAAGCATATTTTTTTTTCGACGGATGCTGCTACCTGATAAAATTCCTCATTGGCGGTTTTAGAGCCTCACTCTTCCCTTGCTCAAATAATGCCTGTCATTTCTTTAATCTCAATTTCATCCCCAATTCTGAAAACTATTAACTTAAAATATCACCGCATTTGCACCCTCAAAGCATCTTGAAAATGACAAGATGCGACGAGTTCGGCGTCATTACGGCACTCAAAATTTCGAGGAATTTGCCCTAAGGTGTATGTCCCCCACCCCGTTCCCCTCCCAGCTTTTCCCTTTATCCCACGGTGTCTTGTTCTCGTCTGATGTTACACAGCACAGTATTATTGTGTGAAAAGCCATTACCTTAGCATTTTGCGCCATGAACGCTGAAAAGCCGTCTATTTGACAACGATCAACCGCCAGCTATCTTTCTAATGTCGTGCCATAAACACCCTTATTATATTTGCAACTGACAGATCACAAGCACACAATGTCAGCGCTTTCGGCACAACGTCGCTCAGTCGCGCTCATAACGTCAGGGGGGAAAACACGATCGAAGCTCAAACTATTAGACAACACATTCATCTGGATGATTTCCTAGACACGCAGGTTTAGACCCGGCGACAGAAAGGATAACAGTTAGGGGAGAAAACATCGGAACGCCGCTATTGTGTGCGCAGCGTACCTTGACGCAGGTTGTGTGTGCAGGTATTTTATGAGCGGCTACGTCTTCCTGGAGGGCGCGGCTTTAATCGACGGCCGCCATTGTTTTTGTAACCATTTTGGATATCAACAAGGCACTCTGCTACCAAAAATGTACAATCGATTACCTGTGTTCGTTTTGGGGCGAACTCAAGATAGGCCGCGCACACTGTTAAGTCACAACTGGATTTTTGCATTTCGCAAAATTGAACCCAAATATACACATAGTCGTAGCCGAGTAGTGACGTTAAGCCTTTTTAAAGGTTTCTGTAAATCGTGTAATGCAAATGGATTATCACGCTACACGTTTTAGGATACATTTAGAATCGTGCTGGAGTCGGGCCGTTTGAAGAACGTATGGACCAGTTCAACTCTGGACCCACATTAGGGAGGGTTGGTGGACAGCGAGTGGAGGAAAGATTAGCACTAAACTCTTTTCTCCCACTCCAGATGTGAGTCCAGAGTTTTACTCTCAGTTCGTTCTTAGGCTGGCCCGACTCTACTTTCATGCTTAACTGTATAAGCCTTCAGATAATTTGTGTTCAGTGCACAGCGGTAACACTCCGGTTTTCCGTAACACTTGTATAATGCTACGAAAAGTGAGTTTAGGGTCACCAGCGCAACACTTCGAAATAACATTACGTGTGTTAGGGCCTCGAGGTTAAACGGTCGGAGCACGAAAACCAGCAATGTGGGCATCAAGGAACTCGGTGTCAGGGTAGCTCTCGCCCGTCCGCACTTTTCAAGCCTAACCCCATGTCCGTACGCACCCTGTGAGCCGAGCTATTCGAAAAAGTTCAACGAATAGGAAACTTTTGTTCTTCTTCCAGTACCCCTATTCTGGCATTGTATTTATAGTGTCCGCAGCCTATCTTGAGTTCTCCGCAGAACGAACACAGATAATCGATTGTACGTTTTAGTAGCAGTGTGCCTTGTTGATATCCAAGATGGTTACAAAAACAATGGCGGCCGTCGATTAAAGCCGCCCCCTCCAGGAAGACTGTGGCCGCTCATAAAATACTCGCAGGACTCAAGATGCGCCGCGCGCACAATAGCCCAAACCAAACGGTGCCAAAAAAAATTAAATACCCAATCTGACTCAGAGCGAACCAACAACAAAACTAACTTTTTCAGGGAAAAACATTCAATACAATGGTTTTCCCAGAACGGAAGGCCCAAGTATCATTTCCTTTCAGTATGATGCAAGCCATTGACAGCGTGGATTATGGCGGTTTCCCCAATCCATACCTCCAAAAGTTACTGAAACCAGTCCGTAAACACTAATCAATCAGTCGTAATTAATAAAATTTCAAGCACCTTTCCCACTGTCAATTAAAACAAACGATTGCAACCAGCAATTTTATTTTTACAGAATGTGTGGTCTGATTTTGCCCGATCAGGTGATTTTGGTCACATTTGGGCACCGAAATTTGATCATTCTGACCAGTCGACTGTGCGTCTCCACTTAAGTTCGGGGTCTCCAGGAACATCTCACGAACAAGTAGATTGCATTTAGTTTTTTTGTCTCCTTTCTCTTAGCTGCAATTGTTGCGAAAGAGGTAGGAAAAAAACTTCACCACGAGTCGATTCTCATGTAAGTTTCACTCATTTTGCTTCACTTTGCATGCAATTTTACTCAGTCTTCTTTTTTCTTTTTAACCTACTCTCTCCGTTTATTGATTCATATATAGTTCTTACAAGTAATAGAGCAATAACTAGAGTATGCAAAAGTTGTCCGATCTCCGCATACCTAAGCGACACGACCCGAAAGGTGAAATCTGCGTTGATGTTCTTTGCATTTTACGCTTCGTTAGTCTCTACCATGAGACTAACGAAGCGTATAGTACAGAGAACGTCAACGCAGATTTCACCTTTCAGGTCGTGTCGCTTAGGTATGCGGAGATCGGACAACTCTTGCCGTGGCCATAATAACTCATCAGCAAAACTCTTTTTTGGTACTCCATTTCATTTTCAAGAAACCCGATCGCCATTCCAAGTGAATCCCACCACAGGAGAGCAATACTAAATACTAACGACCAGAAAGTAAAAGCCATCTAATTTCAATTTCAGAACATGTACGGAGTAGGTTTCGCTTTCAATCAAGCGAAAGGGAGAGAGAGAGTACAACGCCCATCGGGGTGAGGCTGCCGGCACACATACACTCCGACCAGAACCCGGCGGCGGAGCGGCTCATTACCGCCACTCGCGTCCAGGAAAGATTCACTTCGCTCCTCTCACTTTCCAGGCATCGCCTGGGTTCCTCACATTTTTCTTTTTCGCTCTTTTCCCATTCTTTTCCTGCTCCTTCTGTTCTCCTCAACAAC
>JAHWFP010252850.1:0-31253 GCA_023313725.1 Lithobius niger
ACCAAACTTATTTCCCTCAGGCCTAATGGGTTTGATACTTGAAATCCCCCCCCCCCCCACACACACTTTTTAAACCCTTTCCCCGTTGCATATTTACTTTACACGTCCGCTCCCACTCATTTCCAATAGTTTCAATTTATTTGTTATACCACATATTTTTTGTCGGGGAGTAGGGAGGATTTCTTTGGTTGGGGAGGTGAGAGGGATGGGGGCATGGAACGGATACAATTAGGTAATTACACAACATGAATTTCATGGTGACAGTGACAGTATTTTTTTTTACGCAAACGAATTTGATGCAGCTCCTCAAAAAAAAAAAAACTTCTACCAACCTACCTAGCATGTTATTAGTAACTTTACACAAAAATATACTGGAAGTATCTCAACAGAAACACGAGAGAAAAACACCACAGAAACTAATTGTTTTTTTGCAATTTTTTGCGTTGCAACAGTCGCAGAATCGTGGGGATTTCTACCGCGTTGGTAGTTTACGTTTTCACTATCAATGCGCGAGCCAAAGCAATCTGGGATTGAAGCTGCACTAGCTGCGAGTCACAGCTACTATCTCACTTGGCCTTGGCACGAGCACGCTGATTCACGCTTGACGTCACGCGTCTTCCAGCCGGCGGATCTTACGACACAGTAATCAATCAGCAGGTTCGGCTCGCGGGCCTATATTCCTATGCGATTTCGCGTGTGTGAAGCGGCGGTACTGTCCCTTTAAGTGATGATTTCCAGTAATGCAAGGCGATCACTGGTATAAGAAAACCATTTCTAAAACAAAAATGCTTCTGTTTATGATGCAATTGTATTATTATCCTACTGGCAGTAGCTGCACACACTCAGAAATTTTTTGCCCAAAATCATTTTTCATAATAAACATCAATTTTGAACAATTTTTAGGTCAGGAGGGGTGATTTTTCGTACCCTCGGATCTCAGCTGGACAAGACGCGTGCTACACGGCTAGAAAAGGGAAATCTTTTGCTTCACTCATAGGATCACCTCGTCACACTATCACCGCTTCAGAATTAGAAAATTTGTCTCAATGCGACGAGATAACTAAAGTTGACACCAGTAATAAGGAACTTCATTTTTGAAGAATTTTCCGCTAAAAAAGATTTCAACAGATGAGTAGTCTCACTCCGATTTATTTTCTATATGACGAACTTGCGTTTTTGTGTAAGAACATTTCCTAATGTAAAAGAAAAAAGGAAGTTGTCGAAATAACTTTTCAACTGCAAAGATTATCTCGGGATGGAGAGGGACCATTTTGCTAAGAAAAACCTTGCCTCTTTTATATGAGCACAACATGAGCACAACTGCATTTCCAGGGTCCTTTTCTTCCCCAATGCACAAGGAAACGCTGAAGCCAAAATGGAAACAGGGACCTTCATCTTTTAAGACGGTTAAGTTACCCCGTTGAGCCTTGAAAACTGACAGAAGCCTGTTACAGGGTATTTTGTCCTCATTGTGTTAAACGAAAGTTATATTTGGGTTAACTTTACTTCTGTAATGACCCGTTAAGCCACCCTGACACTCAAATATACCTATGTCCCTTGGTGTCTGTCTTACCTGGTGTCGGTTGTAAGAACCCACTCAAACATCTGATAAAACAAACATTTTAGAAACAATGTTACCTCTGATCAGTTATAGATCCAGCAGCAGTGGTATCCGTTGTTTCCACTTCCATGGGAGTACTACTTGCAGCTATAGCACTAGCAGTTTTACTACTTGCGGCTACGGTACTTGCAGTCCTACTACTTGCAGGTCCTGATGACTGGCTGCTGGTACTTTGTGTTTTCCTCGTTCCTAATATTAAATAACATTACATTTTTTAACAGTATGTATTTGATCTGACTGCTACATCTTATGGACATCAGCAATAATTCTTAACTAGCAAAATACACCACTTAGAGAACATTTCTACGCTACCATTCGAAGAATTTGTTCATCAGCATTCCGATGAAGCCGATTACTAAGCGCCGGTGCTCACGTGCGTTTTTTGGATGCGCGGTGACGCTGCGGCGCCGCATGCGGTGACGTAGCCAATCAATGCACACGTGCGTTTTATTAACGCGCGTTGACGCTGCAGTGCCTCGTGTACAAAAAAATTAATAGTTTGAAACCAATGAGACGATATTGCTTTTTTGGCCTACCTCGTGAACAAAAAATATATTTTAAAACCAATACGACGAATTTTGGTACATTGATGTACTAATTTAAGACGTACCAGGGGAAAATTTTATACATCCTTTGCAGATTAACTAAAAAAATCGGATAAGTTCTTTAATTACTTCCCAATGAGTCTTTAATCATTTCTGCAGCAACATTTCATATTTCAGGATAGTTCTTTATTCCCCCAATAAACAATTCCATGTCTATTTCTTCGAAATTGGACGCCATTTTCGGTGACGCTTTTGCCGTAAACGGCAGACATGTGCACCGCTCAAGTCACCCAAGGTACTCAGAGGCGCAATTGCGTTTTTTTAAAGCTGCGGTACCGCTGCATTGACAGGGGGAATTGTGGTGCAAAACGACCGCACGAGTGAGCGGCAGGCGATAACGCAACGTCGAAGGTACGTGTGCAGTAGTACCCAACAGATGACACGTAAACCAAACCGCAAATGCGGTACCGCACGTGTGCATCAGCGCTTACGGTGAACCGAACTGAACAAACCGAACCAAACAGAGGGTGTTCGGTTCGGTGTTCGGTCTTTCATACACAAACTACCAAACCGAACATATTTTCACTTCTAATCGATGGATTTTGATGTTTGAATACACCACTTTGAAGGTTCTTTCGCCAGCTTTCTGTTGGTCCAAACCACAAGTTCTTAGGTCTCACGGTTCAAAAATTATAAGGGAAAATGTAAAAGTAGTGGAGATTTTTTTTTTTTTATGTTTAAACAGAGTTTCAACATCTATGGACTTACAAGTCCATGTGAAAATACCTACATTTGCTAAAAAACTTGTGCTTTGATGAATCTTGTGAACTGAGTTCTTTTACATTTTAGTTTTAGGTTCGGAAATGTTCAGGGTTCGATTTGGTTCGGTTCGGCTGAAAAACTCTCGTTCGGAACAGCCTTACTGATTACAAATGGTTGCCATAAACTGTTCGGAAGTTATAGAGAAAGCCAATGAACAAGCTGAAAAATGTTTGCACAGTCTTTAAAAACTCACTCAATCTTTCAGGCAGACAGAAAATTTAGTCTGTACAAAACACAAAGCACCGAAACAGTTTTTTTTTAAACCCATAACCGCCTAGATACGAACGTACACCTTCAACGTATAAAAGCAAAAACTAAGTCCCAGAGCGAGCTTTGTGAGGGGTCCCCGGGGACCCCGAGCAAAGCGGGCAGTCACAGGCCAGTGGTCAGCGTCGTCGGCTCCAAACCAAGAGAATGCCAGTTGGAATCCGAGAACCGACCCAAGTAGACTCTAAAAAAAAGGGTCTGAAAGTTTTTTCAGGCGGTTACGGGTTAATTAGGCAAGGATCCTGATCCGATTCGGCAAATCTTGTAAATTATCCGGATACGATTCGGATTTGGTAAAAGTAGATTCTGTCGATCCCTTCTCCATATTATTTGCAGCTCTTTCCTCGTTTAATTAAATGGACTAAATCTGCTTTATTAAACTAACACGCTATCTTCCCTGCAAACAAGCCGTACAGGGAAGAGCAAGCGCCAAATTTCAAAACCACAAACGAGGATGTAGTAGCGAGAAGAGAAAAGAACTGAACTTGAAGCCTGAAGAAAACATGAATAACAATCTTACCATCTCCTGATTATAAGCTGTTAAAAATTTCGTAGATATTTTGTACATGAATATCTTTACTTTTTTGAAAATTAGTGCAGTGAGAGTAGAATGAGTAGTTCCTGATAGGAAGAAAACTTTTCATATCTGTTTTACGTCAATACTGTAGAAAATTTGCAGTAAATATTTTTGTTTTGCTGTGATTCTGCGTTATAAGAATGGAAATTTTGAATAATGTTTACTTAGTAATGCATTGGAACAGCCATTGGATTATATTGGATTTAAAGCCCTCCCCCCTAACTTTTACCAAATTTACTGCAATGGCCCCTGGGATTTGAAGTGGCAACTTACAGTACACAAACAACGTTAGGTACTTATTATTAAATCTGTTTATTAACTTACTTGGTGTTGCACTTTTGTCGTCTTCATCTGAATCATCTTCAAAATCATACGGATCGTATCCTTCTTCATCTGGTTGTTTACGGGGTTTACGTTGCCTACAATTATTCATCAGGAGTAACATGTAAGTAATGCAATGTTCACATGTAGCAAAGTACCATATCCACAGAAGTACCGCACTTTACATACTTACACTATATTAAGGCTGTTCAAATATAGTTATAGATAAATCTGCAGATATTCAATATTGGTATCTGATCAGAATCGGTATTTTCAGGAGCGAATAAATGCATAGACATTTGTAGGACTCTCACCTTGTTTTCCACCACTTGTCACAAAGTCTCTCAGGCTTTAAGCCAGATGATTTAATATCACCAAAATCCTACTTGGCGATGTTAACACAACTTCCTAGCATGCGCAAGAACAGGCATGTCGGTCGGACGCAAATTAAGCAATTTCTATGTCAGTTGGCCTTGACTTGAGAAAGAATGCACATTCCTGGCTTTAAACGCTTCTGCTTGGGGAACTAATACATGTTTTTACTCGGTAAAAGTAGGCTGCTCCTGGACGCAGTGAGGACTCCACAAATTCATCAAAGCACAACAAATTTTAATTTTCGAAAGTATGTAACTTTCTTGCTCACAAAACGCTCGAGATACATGATTAAAATACACGCAAATTCACAAACGCAGCCTGACATGCCGCCATCTTGGAGATCAACCTAAGTGAGCAAGAAAGTTGCGTTTGTGAGCAAGAAAGTTACATACTTTCGAACTTGCGTTTTGTGAGCAAGAAAGTTACATACTTTCGAAAATTAAAATTTGTTGTGCTTTGATGAATTTGTGGAGTCCTCACTGCGTCCAGGAGCAGCCTACTTTTACCGATTCTCTCAAGCTCCACAAAATAATCTGTTTATGAATGTTTTTACTGTCCGCAGCACAAAGCACATTTTTCACGAATACTGATTAGGTTAAACCTAAACGGCTTAAATCTTATTGCAAACTTCCCCAAAAGTAAAAACGAACACTAGTTTGACAACTGACTGCATGGGATCAGGATTCAGTACAGACGGCGGAACATGCGGTAGACCTCTGATAGAAACTCCTTCACGGAGCTCTTGGTATTTCTGAGCGATTCTTTACAGATATCACGAGGGATGGGTTTTTGCCGGCAATAAACCACTTTTGCTGGGACAGTGGCAAAACATGTTTTTACGGGTATTTTCAGGTTATTACCGGCTAAAACTGGTAAAAACCACCAAGTTGCTTCACAAGCTTGTTTTCACAGTAAAAGATATTCTTCCACAATATCTATGCAAATTTTCACCAGTCAGTTGCATAGATGTTGTGAGAAGAATACCTTACTGTGAAAATAAGCGCATGAAAGGTAAATAAGAAGTGAATAAGAATTTTCTAAGTATACGATGTGAAGTTTTCGAGGGAAGCTTTTATAATTTTCCAATATTTGACAATTGTAAGGCACACTTTTTTCTTTAATATGACTTCAAGTCGATTTTTTTAAATGTCGATTATCCAGGAACCATCCAATCCTGGAATACAGTTTCTGCTCCGTAGCGAGTTTAATGATGAGCTGCTGCGAGAGGTGGAAAACCGGCTTTGCAAGTGGTGGAGGCTACGCTCTAACACCGATTCGCAAAGCAGACGATCGTAACTACAATCGAACAAGACATAGTGGAGTGAAATTTCTGTTTTTTTTTTTGCCTGAAGAAAACTGTCGTCTGAGCCCCAACATCTCCAGAGAATTGGCAGTCGAAAATTTGCTGAAGATATTGTACAGTACTGGTATCTTTTATTTATTTGAAAGTGTGCATAAACGAGTGCTTACGAAGTCGTTTTTTGCCCTATTAAGTCAACTTTTGCCAAATTGTTGGCCAATGTGGCAAAACCATGGTAAAACTGGTTTTAACCACTTGGTGGTTAAAACTTGCCAACACTGGATACCACACTTTAAGACTGCCGATAGAGAACTTTTGTGTTCCTTGCCTGCTGACTGCCATGATTTCGGAAATGAACCACACGTCTACTCCTGAATGAAATCAGTATCGGCATCGAAAAGGTTGTGCTCCCT
The DNA here is from genome assembly GCA_023313725.1 of Lithobius niger. Lineage (NCBI taxonomy): Eukaryota > Metazoa > Arthropoda > Chilopoda > Lithobiomorpha > Lithobiidae > Lithobius > Lithobius niger. The sequence goes on from JAHWFP010252850.1 coordinate 6,242, forward strand.
ACCTTCAGACTACAACGATTCCAGAATTAAAAGTGCAACATGAAGTCTCGCTTGAATGAAATCAATATCGATTTCGATACAACAGATATCATGCAACATCATATCCATATCTATCAGATCGGTAGAAGTAGTGTCGGGACAGACAAATTACTGATACAATTCAAACAGCCAAGATTTATGATATACAGCATAACCGCGTCAATAAGAATTCCTGCTTAATCAGAACTTTGTGCAAGATTTTGGTTGGTCAGCTACTCAGTCAGCACTAAATATATACGGCTATAACGAACTCTAATAAAACGAACATAAGTGTAAGATGAACAAATATTTAGATTTCCAGCTTATTTTTACGAATTTGATATTCGTAAAGGTGTCGTTTTTCCCCTCTTGAATTTTTTGTTTTGTTCCACGCAAAACATCGATCGTTTGGGAAGTGATAAGAGTTTCGTACGTTTGCGCAAGCGAGAAGGTCAAGGATGAATGAAAAGCAAATACAGTTTATCGGTTGGCTACATTATTTTAAAGTTGCAGTCCAATTTCTCTTGTCCGTATAATAAGAACTATGGTTAATAAGAACATTTTTAGTAGTCCCCTTAAAGTACGTATTAAAGAGGTTGTACTGTGCGCAATACATAATTTTGATGATGTGGTAGAACAAATCTTTAAAACAACAGCTCACCTTTTTTGTTTTGGTCCTGAATTGTTATCTTGGTTGTCGCTCGAGTCAGAATCACGACGCCTACGTTTCTTCTCACGTTCCATTACTTTTTTGAAGTAAGCAAATTGTACCAGTTCTATGGCTGCTTGTGCATCTTCCAGGTTAACTTTTGGAGAGAAGCGCACTTTAGCATGGGCAGTTGCCAAACGGATTAGCGTTTCCAAAGCTCGAGCAGTCACTGGTTGGGTCTACAAAATTGAAATATACTATGCTTAGTAAGACATCAGATACGAGGAATAATTTTTAGTAGGAGTTGTAATTTATAACAAACAAGTCTATGCAAGAAATAAATTTGTGTGCATTTAATTGTAATTTATTAATAAATTGCAAACTAAACATACAGGGTTCATACTCATATCTGAAAATGAATATCCCCGACTATCCCTGATTTTCCGTGACTTATTTCTTCAAATATCCCTGACCAAAACACTTCTACTTTTAAAATAAATTTAAATTACACAGAGTCAACTGCTCACTCTACAAGCCTGGCATCATTACTTCATCTGGTTGGCAATTACACAATTTTCCCAATTTTTTTAAATTAAAAAAAGGGGCAAGAAAGTAGTAGCAAAGCAACTGGAATTTGCGAGACCACACGGTTTATTCTAAAAACCGAAATTCTAAAAATGAAAAAAAAAAGGTTCTAAAAAAACAGTTCGTTTTTAGAATGAACTGTTTTTTTAGAACCTTTTTTCATTTTTAGAATTTCGTTTTTATAATGAACCGTGTGGTCATGCAAATTCCACTTGCTTTGCTACTACCTTCTTGCCCCATTTTTTAAATTAAAAAAAATCCCTGACTGTCAATTCCATTTTTTCCCTAACTTTCCCTTTTTTTTTATATCCCTGACTATCCCTGACTTTCCAGGTCGGTATGAACCCTGACATAGCATCATATTAAAGACAGGAAAGCCAAAGGCTCACAAGAAATAACTAAATACAGATGCAAACCTATTTACGTTGCCTTTTGGACTTATATGTCAGACTGCCCGAGTCAGTCTGGCTCAGCGGTAGGACCTTGGCCTTTGATTTCAAAGGTCTTGGGTTCGACTCCCCGCAGTCTGACATATAAGTCCAAAAGGCAACGTAAATAGGTTTGCATCTGTATTTAGCATCATATTAATGAACAGTAACGGATATTTCTAGTATCATATTGCTTGACTAGGCTGCATGCAATTCTTGCTTTTTGAATGGTAGTGCATGCAACAAGGGTAGTTGTTCATGATAAAGTTGGTCAGTTCTCTTTTCACAGGAATCCTCTAGTTACATTAGCAAGCCAAAAAAAAGAGTGTGACGTGATGTCACATGCAATGCTCTAATGGCTCATACGTAATGAAATTAAGACAAAATATCATATGTTTATAAGTTCCTTTATAACTTGTCTTGTTAAAAGTTCCTGACCTCCACAGAGCTAGCATTTAGGCATATGAAACCAATTGCATATGACGACACCTCTCTGAATCAGGGTAGCGGCACATAATATGCCTGTGCATCCAGTGATCACGTCTTGCTAGTAACACTAATCATTAATTATGGCTGATCGGAGGCAGACCTCAGCCTAGTTAGTATGGTTGATTAAAATAAGTTTCTATTAAGGTATATGCAAACTCATTAACCCTTTAGAGACCAGAATCCAGGCCATGTCGAACCAGCAGCTTTGAGAGCTAACAGACTGCATTGTAAACTGCTACAAACGTATTTTCGTACCTAGTTCGACTTGCTAGCATTGCTATTACAAACGCATGTTCATACCTGGTCGCAAAGGGGTTAATGCAGAAGATATCAACAAAGAACTGAGCATGACACCAGTTACACAAATTCACACATACCCGTGCAATATCTGGATTTTCAGATTCTTGAGAGCGCAGTCGAGTGTATTCTTCAGCAATGGAGTCAGCAGCTTCTCTGGTCAGGACAGGTTTCATATCTTTGCAGAATTGTATGTATTTTTTCATAAACTGGATCGTTACAATATGGTCCCTGAAAATACACCCCCCCCCCACAAAAAAAGAGTAAAAAAATGCTCTTTGAGGAGATCACATTTATCAATAAGCAAGAACGTGTAATTTCTATGATTTTGCGAAGTCACAAATTTTGCAACATTTTCTCTTAGTTACAAAAATTTTTCTTGAAGTGGTAGGTAAACAATCAATAACTGAAGCAAAAACACCCATTTAATTGTTACAAATAGGGATGTACCGGGTAGTTTACAAAAATCCATTAATCAAAAAAAGGATTGACCATTTCAACTAGGGTTGTAAAAATCCAATTAGTTGGCTAAACGTTTACCGTTATTAGGTTAAAAATGCGATTAACGACTAATCCTCCCCTCCTCCCCCCCCAAAAAATATTATTTTTTGTTTTTCTCAGTTTAATCCTTTCGGGTCCGATGCCAATATTTTTGTTCCGTCCAAAAAGCTCACTTCACGTGACATCACTTTAAACTGGGTCTCAAGGCATTCAAGGGTCACGTTCTACGAATGAACAAGTCAGAGGGACCGATACTCAAAGAGTTCAAATAGACGTTGAAAACAAAGTTAATACGAGGAATAAAGATAGTGACGTAGAAGTTCATGATATCATTCGTTGCAGGCAATGAAACGGGGATTGCCAGCCTTCGAATGTGACCAATTTGGTATTTACTGGAATTTACTGGCACTTGAATGTCACGTATTAAAATTTAGTTGTATCGGTTTATAAACTGATGCAGTTTGGAAAATAGGCGTAAAACGTAATTAACGCCACAAATACGAATCTCTTCTTCCTAGCTTTGCAGTACCTTGAGTACATTGTAAATTAGACGACATCTGGAATGTCAAAGCAGTCAACGATACTTAAGAAGCTGGATACGGAATGCGCTCCTTTTCTAGTGTGGATTTGCTATGTGAAAGGTAGTGTTCCTATTGCTGATTCGCCGATTCGTATGCTCCCCTATCTACGAATCCATAGCTCCATCACTGCGCCAATGTCATCGTTGGATACTAACAACAACACCCTACATTAATTCACAATAAGCAGAGAGTCTAGGTTTCTGCGATTCCGCGATTTTTCGCAGAAAAATGAAAGTTTCGCAGATTCCCTCATCTTTCGCAGAATGACGCCGATTTAGGATAATAATCCACATCCGTAGCTAAAATACTTCTGTTTATCGTCTACTCCCACTTTTTCCCACAGCATGCATGACAAAAACATGCAAAGAAGCGCCTAATCAACACGTTTAATCTTAGAATTTATGTTGCAGAAAATAAAGCCGTATGGAACTTCGCAGAAAACGAACATTTTTATTATTATTTATTATTGTTATTTTTAACGTGGAATTTTTATTTTGACGCAGCAGAAACCTAGACTGCCTGACAACAAGCTCTATTCAACGCATGAAGCATTGCAACACTGTTGCAAGATGGTGTTTATCATACTGTACTACGACAACATCCAACTTACTTTTTAGAGCGTGAGCTGCCATGCAAAAGGGCGTCATACTTCTCAAAGATAGGAGTTTCAGTTTCTTCGTCATCTTCTTCATTGTTGAAATCCTTAGTTGTAAGCAAATCAACGGCAGAGCCCATTGACAAAGCTGAAATAAAGGCACATAAGTTTTTTCATAGGGATCAACCGAATCTACTTTTACCAAATCCAGATCGGGTCCGGATACTTTACAAGATTTGGTGAATCGGATTCGGATCCTAACCGAATCCAAAATAAAACATTTGTTTGATGGATTGCTTCAACCCTTTGCATTATATACAGACTAAATTTTCTCTCCGAGTAAAGTAGCAAAGTGAGTAAAGTTTAAAGACTCTAGTACACATTTTCGCAACTTGTTCATTGGTTTTCCCCTTATAACTTCTGAATAGTTCATGCTAGCCATTTTAAATTAGCTCCACTGGAAAGCTTCGAATGGTGTATTGAAACGTCGAAAACGGCAAAAAATTAGCGAAGTTATTGAAAAATCGCCCAAACATTAAAAATGTTGCCGAATCCGAACCCTAAAGATCCGGCATCAGATCCGGTTCGGATTCGGTCGATCCCTATAATCTTAGTAAAATAACTAAGCGATCTATGGGTATAAAAAATTGCAAATGTAATAATTAGTGTAAATTATTGCACAAAAATATACTTGAGATAATCGTATTAGGTTTTCATAACTAAAAAAAAAGTTGAAGTTCGACTACGTAAATGGGCTTACGTAAATATTCACCTTCTGTTGCAGTACATGGGAGACCTTGAAACGATTGTCCTCTGGTTATTCTTCCGTTACAACGTTGTTTACGGCTTCCGAAATCCTTTATTTTAGGTTTTTAATACCTTAGAAGTAGTTTAAAGTTGTTTTATTTCCTAATTTATATTCGCTATCGTTGAAAGCAATCCGTTGATAGCCGCCACCACGTTCCCACTCCAAGCCGGATGTCCGCCAATAGACGCACACCTGCTAGCTTCAATGGTTGTGACCTTGATTCGCTTCGCGTGACGTCACTTACGAATGCCTTTTATTTTATTAAAACAGCTTTTATTTTCGTTTGTGTGTGTGAATTACCTGGTACCCGGTACCAGTCCGGCTCCGGAACCTAGATCCGGAACCGATCCGGCACTGACATCAAATTATCCGGAACCGACCGGCAAAACAGTATCCGGTCGATCCTTATTTTTCCAAATTTCATTAACGCCTTAATGAATATAACAAAAGGCCTTTTTTTTACTAAAGATTTTGAAACTATTGCTTAGTTTCAAAAAATACATGACACTAAGACTTAATGAGTACCCATAGATCGTTTGTCATTTGGGGAGTGAAGTCGAAAAACATCGCTGCAATTCATACTGTGAAAAGATCGATCCGTTATAAAATAACACTACCAAGTTCGCCAGCTTTCCCTAGAGTTACACACCTAGTAGGAAGAGAACTCAGCGAGCGGTTGAACCATCAATGGGGACTCACGAGTACACAGCGCATGCAGCCCAATAAATACGGGAGGCTGCGGTCGCGGCCGAATTCGAATGCAAAAGTGTGCAAAGCAGACGACGTAGTGAACAACGATGTTGTTGATGTAGAAAGCAGAAAAATCCTCAAGGCCTGATGAAGATATCTGGGTGGTATCGAAAATTTGTTGGACTAAGCGTGAGTCCGAGTTGTGAATTTTAGCGAACTTGGTAGTGTTATTTTATATTGGGGAGTGAAGTGTTGCCAGTCCCAGTATAGTACTGCAGCGAACATCGGGTGGCACAGCAGCATTCTGTATGAGGATCACAGCATACCGTAAATCCCTGAATTTAAGACCCCAGTCATATAGCCGAGTACAAGACTATGCCTCGTACATAAGACCACGGTCTTTTAAGTGAACCTAAAATGGCACAGTGATTTTGTCTTCTACCAGTTACCAAACACTTTATACCATGACCATGTTTTAAAGAGTAAAAAAAAAAACCCTCTGGAATGGTAGGTAGGCCTACTTCAAGCTTGCTTTGAAAAAATAATGCGACGGCATATTTGTTGTGTTGGTTAATTTTTGTTGTTGTCTAGGTAGCAATTTATCTCCACGTTTGGAGTCAAAAAGAGATTTGTGGACCGACTGAACCCGGGTTTACAGAATTCGTACCACGTACGGCGCCTTTAATTGGTTTCGAGGATCAACTGGATCTCCACCAGACCTAATTTTATATTCTGTCCTCCAGCTGATGAAGGTTAAGAAAGAACTTGTCAAAATGTACTGTTCCTATCCCATACTTTCTTAAATACAACTTAACTTTCTCATTATGTTAAATAATAAGGGAGTACCGAACCGATTTTTCAGAACCGATATTTGCCGATCAGAGCCTGATCGGTTAAAATCGGTTGCCGGTCAAAATTTGACGAGTTACCAAACAATTGCCGATGATCACACAACATGAATCACCTGGTAGTAATGGTACCTGCACAATCTTAAGTTTAATTGTTTAAAACTGCAGATTCTGTCCGACACTCCTGATGGTCGCGCGTAAGGAGGGACACAGTGGCGCCCACATCTAAAAGTTTAATCTCTTCCAACCCAATCAGGAACTCCTGGAAGTTGATCCACATCACCTGTTTCAGATGTTTGCTCCAGACCAAAACTTTGCGTCGGGGCGAGTGGATCACTCTCTTCTGTTCTGGATTCGAGCAACTTTCCTGCAGTTTCAGCATGCAATCGCCTCCAACTCTGTAGTTTCGAAGGATTATGCGCTTAGAAATCAGTTTTAAATGTAAATTGGATTTTGGAGGAGTGACAATCTGATAAACTAAATGTGTAAACACATGAAAATAAAGGCATTGCGTTAAGACTATAAATATTTGGCTATTTGGTAATTAAAAATCATTTTTGTAGTTTTTTTGGATGCCAGAAACCAAAACAGACGTCGGTGTAAGGCGTTTACAGCTCATGTAGTGGGGTTTGAGAAGCTTGTGTTTTTTTTTTTTTTTATAATGGCCTAAAATATGAAGGATATCCTCAAAATTATCCAAGCTTACCTTCTCCTTCCTTCTCTCCAGGATTTCTGTAACGGTGCATCCTTACAACATGGTCTGAAATTTGCTTGTCGTGATCAGGATCAGCCTAAAGACCAAAACAAGCAATTAATTTACACCGCAAAAACTGCTGAACACAGCAATGAAAATCACAAGAACGATGATGTTTCACAACATTAAAAAATTAAAACAGCAGCTACGATGAAAAACTAAAACGGAAAGGAGCCTATAAATCTTAACACTATCGCTTATCAGGTGGGAACAACGATTTTTAGCCTAACTAACGCCGACTTTCGGACGCGTTTTGTCAACACGGAGATTTTCAATTTCAGTTCATTACCGCCCGTAATTTAAAAGAAAATGGTTTTCCGAAACTATTAACGCTATTTTATCTGATTTTTTTCGGTGCAGTTTAATATCTGTTTCGTGCTTGTAGTAAGTTTAAAGTAATTGTGTGCAATAGTTTTCTCAAGAATAAATACTTCGTTGGTGCCTCACTCCAGTCTCCAAGTGTGACGACAATTTTTTTTTTAACTCTCCACCAAGGTGACAAAGATTACAAAACGTTGTTTATAGGCTCGAACTGCAATTTAACTAGGCCTACGCTAATCTTTAACGAACTACGTTAATCTTTATTTGAACTTCGTATGAATAATTGCTAAAAAAAAAAAATCTGGTACATCGGCCAGCTTTTCACATCGGACATTGGCCGATGTCCGATGTCAACATCGGTGCACCTCTACACAGCATAGACTATACTTGACTGGTGATAACAGATGCCATGACACTACAGGCAGTGAATAGGCACTACGTGTAGCATCTTTTCTTACTTAGCTAAATCTTAAGCTGGTTTGGAGGTTCCAATCTAATAAACTTTAAGTCTTTTCTCTTTCTAATCACTTCTTTCTATTGGCACTAATCACAAAATAGTAGGATAAACTAGAAAAAAAAATTATTTGGTTCTCAAGAGCATGTGGGTCTAAATAATACATGCAATACTTTTTATTTTCCTATCAGTATTGGGAAAGGATTGTTTTTTTTCAATGACTTTCCCAAAAATTTACAAATTTTGACATTCAAGCACATCATTTTGATTATTTAAGACCATCTGAATGATCAATACAGCTCAAGTCAAAACCTCAACCACCCCAAAGTTACTAAGCACGAATAAATCCCCAAGTGTTTTAAATCGGGGCGTCGGAAGAACGTCTAACTGGAAAATTGTCTAATGGGATAATTGTCTAAAATCTGCCTAAATAAAAAATCTGGAAAAGCATCTAAACGGATCATCGTATAATGGAAAATCGTCTATATCTCTGCCTCGCTCGCGCTACAGCGCTCGTTGCGTCTATACATATAACATCAGAACCCGCAGTTAGACGTTTATCCATTATACGAATTTCCTGTTAGATGATATTCTGTTATACTGTTTTCCGTTATACGTTCTTCCAATTATGCGATTTTCCAGTTAGACGATTATCCCTCGCCCCTTTCAAATCAAGTCTTGCCAGTCAAACAAGAAAACCAAAAATTGTCCACAAGGAATAGCGTCTTGTATTTAATTACTGTTCTCTACATACATGTTTGACCCTTACATTTGTAATGAATCCAGTTCTATTTGTTTCATGGCCCTGTCATGCCATTTGGTAATACTTAAGCAAAAAAAAATCTTAAAAATTAAATGGTTTTGAAATTCAATAATTTTTTATTTGATTAATGGCTGGTCGTTTTATACTAGTTTGAGTAGTTTCTAAAAGAAATATAAAAAATAGGAAAAAAAAGACCCACCAGGTGAATTTTTGGACGGTAAAGAATACTCGAGAAACAATTTATGTTTTGTAACCTTGTATGCACGTCACGAAAACTGTGACAAGTCTACCCAATTTATCACAATAGAAGTTCAGCCTCCAACATGAGAGCTTTATTTTTTAAATATCAGAATTGGAAACGGTCCTCCAATCCCGAAAAAGTCAATTCACTAAAAAATCAAACACATTTCCACAAACTCGACACTTACTCCGTTGAAGCAAGATGTGATCAGGGACTAAATCAACCTTAAAAGCCTGATGATGACAACAGTTAGTTGTCGAAAATTTGCTGGACATAGGAGTGTCTAGTTTGATGAAATGTGCGTGATTTATTAGTGAATTGACTTTTTCGGAATTTCATCATGTTCCACAGTACGAACTTCAACGAAGTTTTTCGTGAGGTCCTCCAATGTCTGAAGTACAGGTATCGACACCCGAGTCGACAGTCCCGCTAAAAAATAGTGCGTAATCAACTTTAAATTGTTGGATTCAATATGAAGTTAAAAAAGCTAATTAAATAGAGTAAATTAATTTAGCTTTTAGGTCCACGCCATTTTTTTCAATTCTCGAGCGAGAAAGGACATGGCCGCAACATGGCTGCCATGAACAAGTTGCATGCCTCACGAAAATTAATTGTACTAAAAAAACTATGCGGTTTCGCGGTATAAAAATTTGCAGATGTAATAATTAAATTGTAAATTATTGAACAGAAATATAATTGGGACCATCGTCCTACGTTTTCTTTATTTAAAAAAATCCTGAAGTTCGACTATATAAACAGCGCTAACGAAAGTTTCAACTTACAGTACTCGGAATGATAACATCCACTCGATATTCTTCTTTCACAACGCCTGTTATTACTTCCGACATCATTATTTTACGTTTTATTACCGTAAAAATAGTTTAAAGTTGCTTTATTCCCCCAATATTTACGACCGCTGAAAGCTCACTACCATTTCGTCCTCAGCGGCCATTATGACCGGCTGCAACGCGCCCCTGCTAGCGCCAGTGGATACGATCTTGCCTCGCTTAGCATGACGTCACGAATGAACGGCCGAAGGATCATGTGCCGCGAAAGAACCAATCAGCACACGCGATAGCTCGCGAGTGGGAAGAGTTGAACAAGGGCCGTTAAAAAAACGGCACATCATTTCATTCGAGGAATACAGGCAGTGACGTAGGAGTTGAAGACGTCAATTTCGTGGGCTAGTAAATTGGGAATCCCGCTCTCGAACACACCCAAGATGGCAGTTGGGCGTTGCGTATTCCAGAGATACGATTGTTTGAACCAAGGGCTGTTTTCAGCAAACAAACGCAATTTTCACGTCGATTTTGGTGACGATGACAACAAAACAGTAAAACCTTGGTTATCCGAACTAATAGGGACCAAGGGTAGTTCGGATAATCCGATTAATGCTAATTATGAACAAGCCATACCGTATCAAGGGAGAAATCACGGGGATTGCAAATGAATAAAGGAATTTAAAAAGAAGCTAAGCTTAAAATATGATGTTACTGTAATAACAAGAATAAATTCTTGGTAATAATAATGTAAATTCATAAAAAAAAAAAAGGCCTAGTGAACGATCGGTAAAAAAAAAATCATTCTTATGCAGGTAGCAAATCTAGCCTATTGGTTGTCCAAATTAAAAAAATCAGACAACTTCATTCGTTTTAATTTAGACAGTCTTTTCTGTGCTGCCAAGTCTCTTATCGATTTCAATAAAGTGTTTTTGGTGCCGGTGACTTCTGGTTGGTTTTCATACCAACGTAAACACTTTTCAAGTATATCGAATGATTCAGAGTTAGATGGGCCAGCAATGGATTGCACCTCGTCATCCTCATCACTGTCTTCAAAAACTTCGTTGTTTTCTACCTCGTTAATTTGCTGGATAATTTCGTCATCCGAAAGCAACTGGTACCCCGGATCCTGTGCATCGGTAGCCAACCATTCTTGCACGTCGTCGTTACTTGATTTACAGCCTGGAAGCGCTGCGAGTAGATCAACTATAGCAGCTACGTCTTCCAGTTCTCCAGTTTCAAGGTCGGGCCGGTGTGCGTCATTGGTAGTAACGTCATCGGCAGCCTCGTGACCAGACAGCAAAAGCAAAAGTTTGCGCCAGCTGCGACGGAGTGTTTCAGATTGGATTTCGGTCCAAGCTTCGGCTAACATATAAATGGCATCTTTAATGTTAATGCTTTTCCAAAACTGGATAACTGTTTCTTTGGAATCATCTGCAAATAAAAGTTTTTGCAGCAACTTTCGGCGGTATCGGCGTTTCATGCATTCAAGCACGCCTTGGTCCATTGGTTGGATTAGCGCTGTCGTGTTTGCAGGCAGAAACAAACAACAAATATTGTCGTTGTCCGATTTTGGTGGTACGGTGTGAGGATGAGCCGGCGCATTATCCAACAACAAAACAGCATGACGTGGAAGACCCATTTCGTCCAAATGTTTTAAAATTGCAGGCATAAATTTGTCGTGGAACCACTTCGTGAAAATAAAAGCGTCCATCCATGCATTTTTTTCGGCATAGTATTGTACAGGAAGAGCCGATGCTGCAATGTTTTTAAAACACCTAGGATTTTTTTATTTTCGCAGCACTGTTAAAGGAAAACGATGTGTTCCGGTATCATTACTGCAGGCTAAAACGGTAAGCCGCTCTTTACGTTGTTTATAGCCGTGTACAGTTGCCTCCCTTTTGCTAGCTAACGTTTTTGTTGGTAAAGCCTTCCAATATAGCCCAGTTTCATCGCAATTATATATTTGCTCATTTGAAAGCTGAACTTTATCCATCAACTGTTTTAGTTTGATTTTAAATGGTTCAACTGATTCGACATCACTAGACAACGATTCTCCTTGAATACTAAGCTGACAAATCCCGTGTCGATCTTGAAAACGCTGCAGGCCATCCATTGCTTGCCTTGAAAGCCGACGAACGTTTTCATTTTATGTGCATATCGTTTGCTTTTTCCATAATCATCGGACCTGAAATCGGAATTCCTTGACTCCTCATCTGGATAAACCACTGGTATACGGCCATATCTAGCTGATCGTCAGATGCAGGCTTCATTGCCTATCAATGCACGTTGCCGTCAGTGCAATCCATTTTTACGGCAAACTCCATCAAATCGTCTGCTTGTTTTTTTTATGTCGGTGATTGTCAATTATCCAATGCCATATTCCTGCGACAATGCAGTAGCAGTCTCTCCTTTTTTTAATCGCTCATTGATCGTTAATTTGTCTTGTATCGACAATACGGTGCGTTTTCGTTTGAAAGCTATCTTAATGTTATTTGCCGCGAAAAAGCAAATTTCCAGGGCAACAAAAATTCGCCTTTGGCCACGAAGATGCCACGAGCGCGCTAGTTTTAGCATTCACGTGCGCTCTCCTCTCAGACTCGCACACGTGGCAGCTAAATAATAGAACGCTGTTAGCCGGCTTTGTTGGCCAAGGGCATTTTTGATAATCAGGGTGTTTGGAAAATCGGGGTTCGGATAACTAAGGTTTTACTGTAACATCGACTTAAGGCAATAAACACATGATTTGAATTAAACAAACCTCTTTAATATACGTTCCAAAATACCCAATTCAATCGGAGTTACGCCTCCGATGTACGCACTAGGATATTTTTTTTAAACAGGACGTAGAACTGAGCGGACGATATATCGTCGTTCGGGCTTTTCTGCAGCGGAATTGCGACGGCGATATATCGTTGTTCGGACCTAAAAGGTTTATTATGTTTTCTCAATTTTACACCTACCACGTCAAGCATAATGAATAGCAAATCAAAACGGGAGAGAAGAGAATCTTGGAGACCTATATTTTCCATTGGTGTCTTGTATTGATCATACTAGAAAACAAAGATGTATTTAGTTAACTCCCAAGCCTTACAGATATTTCAACGGTATAAAGAGTTTCACAAAATGCTACTCACGCGTCCGTACACTGGATTGGCTGCAGCAAGAACACTACAGCGAGCATTAAGTTGCGCATGGATACCAGCCTTGGCAATCGTTACTCGTCCCTGTTCCATCACTTCATGAATAGCTGTTCTATCCATGTCAGACATCTTATCAAATTCATCAATGCACACCACTCCTCGATCGGCCAAAACCATAGCACCAGCTTCCAAGCGCCGCTCACCTGAAAGAGAAATACAACACTTTTGTTACTTTGAGGTTCAGTTTCATATGCAGTTAATTTAAAGCCACTTTAATTTTGACTTTTATAACTTGAAACAAATTGTAAATGGTGTATAACTAAGGCTGGTCAATCAGCTTTTTTTCACCTGAGCTGATCCTAAAAAGAAACTGGCCGATATCAATCCCAATTTGCAATTTACCCAAAAAACTCAACTACTGAAGCATGTTTTTCAAGAAAAATTACTTTCGAAATCAGTGTTGATGACGATACATGTACATAACTAATCAAAAACACTGGCTTTAAATAATATTAGGTTTAGGCATTACGCGTAATACTATTACATAGGCTGAAACAATGGCATTAGCAATGGCTAGCTAGTCCACTACAAACATTTCATAACATGTATCAATTTGAAGTTTTTTAAAGAAAACCTGGGAGACTCGTTTTGCCTTGGACATGGACATTTTTTTAAACACAAACCCCCTGTAATCTTCAACCTTTTAGGGATCGACCGATACAGAAAAATACCGATCCGATCCGATACCGATTTTCCCCTCACACGCCGATCCGATACAGATCCGATACACCGATACAGATATACCGATACCGATTTAAAAAAAAAGTCAATGGGTCAGAAAGTCAAACGCATACTTCATCATTAAGAAACTAGTGTGCAAGAAAATTAAATTTCTAATTTTTTTTTCTCAGTGGTGGCAGATCCGCAAGTGTACCTTCGACTGTAAAAAAAAAAAACGAGAATTTTAACCTGTTAAAATTGGTTTTTACTATCATAAAAATACTTACCTTCAGTACTCACGCTAAATTCGCTTAATTTGGCTTTTCCCATGCTCAAACAAATAATTTTCTTAAATTTTTGAATTTTCCGCCTGTTGCCCATTTTCCCCGCCAGGTGCGCTGCGCAGTATACCTGCTGCAGCTGCCTGCCTCCCGTGGGGAAAACCCCATTCGCTTTCGAACCTTTCTCGTTCTTCAGCGGGGAGGCGGGCGGGTAGTACTGAAGGTAAGTATTTTTATGATAGTAAAAACCAATTTTAACAGGTTAAAATTCTCGTTTCTTACTATCTGCAAAATACTTACCTTCAGTACTCACGCTGACTTTGTCGTACCGGAGGTGGGGAAAACACAGAGAAAGACCTTACCACACGACCTAATCACCACAGGCCCACACTCACCTTTTAACGTTGAGTTGATCTTCTTTCCTCTCATCTCCTGTCTTGCCTGCTGGCGCCTGGTTCTCCTGAGACCCAGTCCACCGCTTCTGTCTCCTGAGGTGTCTTGCCTCCGGAGCCGCTCCTTCCCTGGTTTCCACTGTGCACTTCTCGACGTCTACTGGCCCTTCTTAGCTCCAGTGACGACGTGTTGTGCTACTATTTCTGCGCCACTTTCTCCGCCTGTTTCTCGAAGATAGTGCCTGATGAAGGTATTTTTGCTTTTCCATCGGCATGCTGCCACCACCTCATCTAATGGCGTTCCTCTGCCGAAGGCCCACGAGGCTGATAGCGCTCTCAGTTCGTGTGCCCTCACCTCCTTTGGCACATCTGCGTGCTCTGGACTTAATTCATACGCTCTTTTTATGACTTGGCAGATCCAGCCGCCTAGTTTGAAAGGTGTGACTGACTTGTCCAGTATTTCACCCGTTCCTTTGTCTACGTCTAGGAAGAGAGGTTGTTTGCCTTTTCTTAGTGTTCTAGGGGGCAGTAGTGCGTCTGTCCTATCTAGGTAATATTTTATCGCCCTGATTGGACATTGCATCTTCTCCTCACTCCGACCTGGTTTCCCGCGTCCTATTGCGTGAATCACCACCGGTATTGGAGCTTTATCGGGTCTCTGATTTTTTGCTCTGAACTCCGCCGTAAAAGAAAGTGAAACAGAGGACCAGTCCTTTGCAAACTGGATGTTCCCTTCTTCCCTTGAAAAGGCTGCCACCTCGCTCTGTCTCGCCGCCGATGCTAGAGCGACGAGGAAAACTGTCTTTTGGGTCAGAATCGTTAGTGATGCTGACGCGAGAGGTTCGTACGGTGGTTGCGCCAAACTTGTAAGCACCAGTGGTAAGCTCCAGCTCGCAAATCTTCTCTTAGTCCTTGGTCGGGCATTTTCAAAGGCCGAAATCATTTTAGACAGGATTGGATGAGAAACCACGTCCGACCTCCCCAGGCAAGTGAGAACCGAGTTTATGGCCGACCTGTACCCTTTGATCGTGGTCGGGGATAGGCCCTTCTTGAAGAGGTCTTCGAGGAATTGTGTGATCTTGAAAACAGATGGGTTGCACGGGTCACATCCATGTTCCTTTGCCCAGGCGAACCATCTCCGCCACTGGCCCTCGTACATATTCGACGTCGATTTTCGTACGGATTGAAGGAGCCTATCTGCCACTTCCTTAGTGAAACCATCTGCCGTTAGAATCTCCTTCAGAGTAACCACCCTTGAAGATGTAGAATTTCGGGTGATGGGTGGAGTGTCGTTCCTCTGTGTTGTGAAAGAAATTTTTCTGTCAACGGCAGAGTAATTGGACCGTCTCTCTTCAGCTCCATCAGGTCCGGAAACCATGTGGCTGCCGGCCAGTATGGAGCTACTAGTATGAATGACCCTGAAACCTCCCTCATTTTGTTCATTACTTGTTGTAGCAGACAGAAGGGGGGGGAAGGCGTATGCACTCATTCCTTCCCAAGATACGGCCAGTGCATCCGTCGCCCAGGCTTGCGGATCCGGGAATGGGGAAATGTAGTTCTGTAGTTGCTTGTTGGCTTTTGTTGCAAATAAGTCCACCCATGGTTTCCCCCACCTGTCGAAAAGCGCAGCACAGATGGCCGGATCCAGTTGCCATTCTGTCGTCGGGATCTTGTTCCCCCTTGACAGTTCGTCCGCCCAGACGTTCTGCCGTCCCGGAATATGTCTCGGGATCAGGTTGATGTAGTCCTGGGCACAGATTTCCATCAGTCTGGACGTCTCCTCCATCAGGGCCTTGGAGTGTGTTCCTCCGCCGTGCTTGATGTAGGCCACCGTTGTGGTGTTGTCCGACATAACTCCCACATTTCTTCCCTGCAGCGACTCTCTCCACGCACTCACCGCCAACCTCACGGCTCTTAGTTCTAGGATGTTTATGTGAAAAGCCTGTTCTGTTGAACTCCACTTCCCTGAGATCTTGGAATCTCCTAAGTGCGCCCCCCAACCGCTCGACGAAGCGTCCGTGAATAGGAGCGTGTCCGCGTCCTGTTCCTTCAGGTGCACGCCTGCCTGTAGGTTTTCCTTCTTCGTCCACCATCCCATGTCCGGTAGGTTTTTTAGCTGTATGATATCCAACCATGATACCCTTGGGATCCACTCGTCTTTCCTGAACCAGTGGATAGGTTTCACTCTCCACTGGCCCAGGGGGACTAACGCTGCGTTTGAGTCCAGTACACCGATGACTGAAGCCAAATCCCTCGCGGATATCTGCGCCATTTGTTGCAGTTGTGTTACCGACTTGACTGTCTTTTCTACTCTTTCTGTGGACGGCCTTACTTTGCATTCCGAAAGGTCGAACTCTACGCCCAAAAAGGTGAAGACTTGAAGGGGGGTAAACCTGGATTTTTTGACGTTGATTCCCAGGCCCAATCTTTCGAAGAGTCTTGTGCATCTGTCCAGTTGATACCGTAGGACTACCTTCGACAAATTCCTTATTAGCCAGTCGTCTAGGTAGGCATGTGTCTTTATGTCTTCGTGGTGGAGGACTGCCAGTACCGGTTTCATAATTCTGGTAAACACCTGCGGGGCCGTTGACAGGCCGAAGGGTAGTGTCGTAAACTGATAAGACACCCCTTCGTGCTGTAACCTGAACAGGTGCCTCACTTCTTTGTGTAGAGGGACGTGGAGGTAGGCGTCCTCGAGATCCACCGCAACCGTGTATTCTCCTTCCTGTAGAGCATCCCTGATCTTCCCGATCGACTCCATCTTGAAACGTTCCTTGCGGATGTGACCGTTTAGCCGTCTCAAGTTGAAAATTAGGCGAGTGCCCCTCCCTTTCTTCGGAATCACTCTTGCTGGGCTCCAGAAACCTTTCGTGTTTAATGGGGCCAACTCCAGCGCTCCTTTCTTTAAAAGTATCTCTATTTCGTCTTGCAATCCCGGTGCTTGTTTGTTTTGTTCCGTCCATTCGGGGGGAACTGTTGACAGTGCTGGCATTGAAGAAAAGGGGGGGTAGTATCCATTTTCCAGTGTATTCAGTATGAAGGGATCCGAGGTCACCTTCCTCCATTCTACTAGGTGTTTCGAGAGTCTTCCCCCCACCTGTCGGTGAATGGGGGAAAACTTCCCCTTCGCGTCAGTACCTATTGCCTGGTCTACGCCCTCTCCTCGACTTTGACTCCTTCCCCGCTGTTGGACTCCGCCCCTTCCCCTGGGCTGGGCCGGGGCCGTTTCACGAAAGGGCTGTGCGTCTATCTTCTTTTCACCTCTGCCGCCTCGGCCTCGTCCTTCCTGTGATCCCCCACTTGATCCTAGGAAAGGGAATGGTGGGTACCCTCGCATCATGGGTCTCGCTCTCCCTCGTAGACCCCTCGATGGTAGGTTAAATGAAGACGCCGGCTTGGTTTTCTCCTTTAACTCTGGTGCCAGGAGAAGAAGCTTGCCATCAAACACTTCAGTCGCTCCGTGGATTGGCAGCAACCACAGCTGTCCCGCTATGTCAGTCGGAATGGAGGGGGCTGATTCCAGGAGCGCGTCCCTCTTCCGGAAAACCGTGTTTAGTAGCAACCGTGAAGACCAATTAAGGCTGTCTTGCTGGAAGGAAGACGCCCTTTTCATGATGTGAAGGCATTCACGAATTGTCTGGTTTTCCTTGAGTTCAGGTTTTTCTTCTACTAAAGATTTAATCGCCGCCACTGAAGCTGAATACGCGAGTTCCGCGTGTGAATTTGCCCGAATGCTGCACCTCAGGAGCGCCTCGTCGTTATCGTGATGTTGAATTGGTGTCCGGATGAATGCTGGGGTCTTGAGTGTGGAATCCAGTTCCAGATCCATGCGCTCCGTGAAGTACTCTGCCTCAGGAAAAGTCTTGTACCTCTTTTTCGGGGGCGCCCCCCTCCCCGCGGCCGTGAAGAACATCTTTGCGAACTTGGGATCGTGGGGGGGGGGGGGGGGGAGTGGCTTCGAGATCGAGATCGGCTGTCCATCTTTCCTCGTTAAGGATTCATTATTTAGGAGCTGTCTGAAAGCTACCGCCGACTGAGGCAGGTGTACTGGTTCTGCCCTCGCACTCCCCACGTTTGCCAGGGTCTCCATTGGCGGGTCCTCCGGGTTTACTTCTTTCGGTGTGGCTTGCTTGCAGAAAGGTGACTCTTTTAGGTACTTGAAGGTGAACCCTGCGAAGCTCTTCCAATTAATTAAGCCCGGACCTTCTTCGAAAGGGTCATCGTGATCCGTCGATTCGGGATGACTTGTGTACCGCGACACTTCCTCGTTCCATCGTTGTTCTTGTCTGAACTGTTCTTCTCCGAAGGTCCTGCTTTCTCTAAAAATATCCTCCTCGTTATACTGCGCCTTCCTGTATTTAATAGGTGGATCGTGAGGGAACTGACCCCGGTTCCTTTTTTCTCCTCTGTTTTGTGTATAAACATCACAATGGTCTTCGTACTGTTCGTCATACGACTCCTCGTCTTGCGAGCCGACATCATCGCCGTCACGCCGATCGCCATTGTAGCCGTCATAGGCCTCTGAATGGTCACGTTCACCAGACTCCACAGAAACACCCTGAAAAGGAGCAACTACCCTCACTGGCGATGTTTGCATGCCGAAAATTCGCTGCGAGCCCCGAAGCGGCGATGTGCAGCGACGCTGCGAACCGTGTGCCACCGGCGAACCTCCAACCCCTTGTGAACTGTGGCGAATCGCCGGCGAACTGGTCGCCCGAACGTCCGCTATGGAATGAGCGAGAGAACGCGGCCCCTGATCGCCGCTTCTCTGCGTAGCGGACAGGCCTTCTGCCCTCCCGCTAACCCTTTTCTCGGGTGCGGGCAGGGCGACCTTGCCACTGTGCGACTCTTTTTCCCGTCCGCCTGCCCCTTTCTCGGGAGCGGACGGGGATCGCAATTGCTTTGAGTGCTTCCCCGCACCTTTTCCTTTCATAGAAAACTCCACCTTGCTTACCTTTTCTTTCCCAGTAAGTTTGCCTATATTCTCGCTGCTTCTTTCTTTGTGTGAACTGCGAGACGCTTTCTGTTTACCTTCCTCCTTTTTCTCTTTTGCCGCCTTTTCCAGGATCGCCGGCGAACTCTTTGTTGTGGCTCTCGGCGAACTCTTCGTTACGTCCGACTCACCATGCACCGATAGATCGTTTTTGAGCTGCACTAACGGTCCGGGATTCGATGACGCTCCCGTTGATTGCCGCCCCGCATTTCCCGCAATCAACGCCTGAACACTTGCGATTAATCCTGTAATTTGGCCTTGAATCTCGTTTTTCATCTCACCAAACTTTGCATCCACGTGTCCGATCACTTTAGCGCTCACGTTGCTTGTGACGTTATTTTCCAGCTTGGCCGACCTAGACTCGACTACGGACATCGCCGTCTCCCTGGCTGCCGTCAACATCGATCCTAACGAATCTTCCGGGTAAACTGACTGCTCGTTATCATCAAAACCGTCGAAATCGGCCGTCGATTCCGATCCGACACTGGCTAGTTCTTTCATAAATATGGGCGCCTCTGGGTCTTTGCTCATGCCTGCTAACCGATCGTCTAGGCTCGATTTCCGTAGGGCTGCCTCTTTTCCATCTTCTTTTTGTTTTGCGCCTTTTTCTGGTCCGAGTGGCGCCAGGTATACAAAATCTTTTTGACGGTCGTCTCCTTGTGAAGTTCACAAATATCGCACAGATTATCCACGAAGTTGCACCCACGGCACCTCCTGCAGAGTGGGTGTAGATCCTTCGGTGTCTTCTGGCAAGTACACGATGGGAAAACTCCGTTCTTCAAAAGTTCATTAACATTATCCACCTCTTCGTTGCCTGTTTCTATCACAAATTGATCGTTTTCCGCCATTGTTTGAATGGGAATAACCACACGCTCGACCTATATCGACGCGTGCTCAAAAGCGAATGGGGTTTTCCCCACGGGAGGCAGGCAGCTGCAGCGGGTATACTGCGCAGCACGCCTGGCGGGGAAAATGGGCAACAGGCGGAAAATTCAAAAATTTAAGAAAATTATTTGTTTGAGCATGGGAAAAGCCAAATTAAGCGAATTTAGCGTGAGTACTGAAGGTAAGTATTTTGCAGATAGTAAGAAACCCAGCGTACACTGCAGATAGGCCTAATCCCAAGAAGCCCTGCCCTGAATCTGGCAATGCACACACGTTGAATTCACTAAGTTGCTGTGCAGATGACGTCATGGGATACAAGCGATGCTATGCAGGGAAGGTGTCTCACAAGCTATGTGGAGTAGCCAGCGCGCACTGAAGCTGGTCATATCGGCTAAAATATCGGTAAATAAACACCGATACAGATCCGATACCGATACACAGAAAATACCGATAATATCTGTAAATACCGATACCGATATTAGTATCGGTCTATCCCTACAACCTTTTGCCTTGTAACTTTTAAATAGTAAGAGATAGCCACTGAGGTTTGGACCATTGTAAGGCCAGAGAACAAAACTTTCAAAATGGTCAATTCAAACATCAAAACTTGTCAAAAAAAGTGACTTCTAAAGTTAACACATTATCTCCACTAGAGTAGAACATAATTCACTTTCAACTCAAACTTTCGGTGAAAGTCTATGCACATTTACCAGAACATACTAAAAAGCCACGAAAACAAAAAGTACATCACATGCAAGAGCTCACACAAGCTTACTCGGTACCGCCTTCCACATAAATAAAGCTAGGCTGATCCCAATTACCGATCTTTACTAATGTTTTTCAGTATCGGTTGAAGTCAGAAACGGTACATAAAACCCAGCTACAGTATATCAGTAGTAGGGCCTACAAAAGATATCGTGGCTTCTCAATGACAGATTTTGACATCGAATACGACATTTCGAAGATAT
This sequence comes from Lithobius niger, assembly GCA_023313725.1. NCBI lineage: Eukaryota > Metazoa > Arthropoda > Chilopoda > Lithobiomorpha > Lithobiidae > Lithobius > Lithobius niger. Next base: position 27,425 of record JAHWFP010252850.1, read on the forward strand.
TTTTCACCAGCTTTCCAATGGTTAAAACCCAAGTAGCTGTCTCTTGTTGTTTTCAATTAAGAGGCAGAGTGTTAACGATACGAGGGAGGGGTTTTACAAAAATTTGTTTGCATTGGTACCTGATTACAGTTACTTCTCCAACGTCAACTGGTTCAGCTCTTGTACTAAAACGCTTATCATTAAAATAATTTTAGAATACTACACAGTATTATTTTTAACCAAATGTTTTAATACTGTGTTTATGTTCGTTTAATGGACATTGACAATGATTTCAAATACCAGCTTCTGTAGTGGAGTTTTTCGAGTAGGGGCAAATTGGGATCGGTAAACTGGATATGGAATTGGCATTTGGTATGGTCCAGCTTCTTTTAATGGTTGAACAGGATAGGCTCGGATGAAAAAAAGCCGATCGATGGCCAGGCCTTACTTATGAACCCCTCTCTTACAAAATGGAGGACCGGAGACTTGCTCACGCGTGGGTAGGCTACAATTTTTATCCTGTTGTTAGTTTTCTAAACTACTGTATTATTTGCTGTTTTAGTTGTTTCTTGTCGTTTATTGTGTTTTATCTACAGTACTGCTGAATGTCACTAAAAAAGGCTGAAAACTTTACCAGTTACCAATAAATCAATTACTGCTGGAGTGCTCATGACAATTGAGCTTCAGATTCTTAGGTTTACATTTTATTAACCCTTTGGATCCTAACATTTTACTGGTACGATTTTACAAATTGTTACCGAGTGCCTAAAAACGTACTGGCACATTTCTCACTTTCAATTTACCGTACAAAACTGTGGAGGGCAGTACGTGTCCCACTGCTTAGCCAGGCTCTTTGTTGGTCATATTATTTCACTCATTGGTCGCTAGATGGCAGAAACATGCACCAGAATTGCTTTTTTTTCGGTTTTAGCTAGCGTCTTTTTGAGGTGAAATCCAACATGGCACAGTGTGTGTTGTCAGCCTAACATGAAACAGACAATGTTGTTTATACTAAAGTGCCACGAATAGACTACAATTTGGCATCAGAAAGTTACAGTAAATATTATCATTACAGCTAACTTTATGTGTTTATTTAAGCAGCTTAGTTACTAGTATGCTTTCATTAAAACACAAATACAGTATCCAGTATTTTTTCCTATTTTTTGCAAAAAGAAAATTTTTAAATTTTTATTTTCACCAAGGTTTCTAAAAAAATGTGCATTTTCATCTACTAGGCTACCCACAAAAAATTTGTATTAATTGGTGAAATACTAGCAGAGTTATGATTTCTTTTTGTACGACGCAAATATGGTCAGGACTAAGGACTGCCAGACATGCACAAAATAGTAAGACAGGTTCCAAATTAACCAGCTAATATCTGATGCAGACTCTCTGATCACTAAATTCTACAGAGTATTTACTATTCTTCTGTGTTCTCATTACCTGTTTCATGATCTGTTGTCACCGCTGCAGTCAAACCGACTCCAGATGACCCACGGCCTGTTGTCGGAATAGCTTGTGGCGCAGTATGCAGTACATAACGCAACAACTGAGATTTCGCTACAGATGGATCTCCAATTAAGAGAACGTTGATATCACTGAAATGAAGAGTTTATTACAGTATAAGATGAAAGTAAACAATGTTTGTGCAATGGGGGTCTGGTTCAGCAAAACCCCGTTTCACGACAGCTCAAGCGTAACTTAACGGTTAACGTTACATCTGGGTTAGCTATAAACAAATAAATTTTTAAAAATAAGCAAACACATGATACTGTGAGAGTTCAGTGAATTCGAAAAAATACAAACCACAGTAACGCTCATCTCACAACACAGAAATCTTTTGCAAATTTTCGATAGCTTTTGTTGGAGGTCGATGTAAAGTTTGCCGAACTGTCTTCATCAGACTTAGTTTAAAGAACTATGGTATTTTTTGGATTACATCTGACGTACTTCCGTAGTCTAATGCACGGCCCTCGTGGCCTCCAATGTTGGTCAGGTCGTCCTCACCCTTCAGTTGAGGCATTCATGAAGGCCTGCTCTCACTAGGAATTGGATTCCTGGGTAGAGGGGGCCTGCTACCGACTCTAATCGAAAGATTGGCAGCAGCCGTTTACAGTGATTTAGTGTTTAGTGGTTTAAGCAGAGCTAATGAACATCCAGGCCCCCTCTACCCTAGAAATCCAATTCTTAGTGACAGCAGACTTCCATGAATGCCTCACTGAAGGGTGGAGACGACGACATGGCCAACATCGGAGACCACGTAAGCCGAGCGTAGCAGACGACAATCTGACTAACATCTGCGGCCAAGAGGGCCGCGCATTGCAGACGACGGAATCAAGTCGGAAGGAATCCAAAAAACACCATAATTCTTCAAATTAAGCCTGATGAAGACAATTGGGAGAAATTTCCATCGACCTGTAACAAAAGCTGTCAAAAATTTGCGAAATTGACCGATTTCTGTGTTGTGAGATTGAGCGTTCCTATGTTTTGTATTTTTTACAAATCATTTATTAAATATAATGTACTGCTTTTTTTAAAAATAATTTTCGTAAATAAAACATATCAGATAAACATGTTTCTACACTGGAACGTCGTTAAAACAAACAGCTAGGGAGTAAAAGACTTAGTTCGTTAAAAAAACAGTACTGGAATAACAAGAGAGCAATACAATTGGAAATTTAGTCAAGGATTTTAAGTGATCCAACCCTTATTTGTGAGTTTTCTTTCATTTTATACCTCAAGATTCTAGTTTACTACATTACTAATGTAAATAAAATGGAAAAAACGAGTTATGTTAATTTAAATTAACTAACCGGAAAGAAGTGATGAGGAATAATGGCGTTTGGAAGGGTGCTTTGCTGACACAAAAAATCAGGTTGCTAAGAACAGAATCGCATTCCACCAGAAGGAAACTTAGCATCCAACTGACTGGAAAGGAATGACCACCTTGTTTGTACCAGCGATAGACACGTTTATGCTTAAGAGTCGCTTGTGATTCAGCACTTCATGCAGTCGAGCACACCTCTGAAGAACCAGTAGCCGCCATCCATACTATTTCTTCAGAGGTGTGCCTGATCGCACAAAGTGCTGAACTGAAAGCGACTCGAGAGCACGAAGGTGTCTATTGCTGGCAGAATTTGATACCAACAAGGTGGTGGGCACTTCCCAGTCAACTAGATGCCGAATTTCCACTATCAAACACCTCGAAGCCTCAATGAAATGTTAGCGTGTAAGTGGGACACAACTCGCATCCCTGACACAATAGTAGGGATCGACCGGATACCATTTTGCCGGATCCGGGTCGGTTACGGATAATTTGATGTCAGTGCTGAATCGGTGCCGGATCCAGGCCAGTACCAAATAATTCACAAACAAAAAAGAAATAAAGTTGTTTTTTTACCCCCTTACAAGTTGCATCTATGGTGTTAATTTTTGCTTTGTTTCACATTATTTTCTTACATTAAACACTTACGCTATTAAGAGTACCAGTATTGTATAATTGCATGTAGGCTACAGAACTGTTTTTGCTATATTGCCAAACTCTGCAAACTTTTTTTTGAAACAGTAAAACAAAGCACTCATTAGGTTAATCAATCAAAACACATTTTTCTAGTTGAAGGATTTCTCGTTGATTAGCCTACTGCTTCATTTCAAAAAATAATTTGCAAAATTGAGCAATATTTGTGAAACCAGTATGTAGTCTATGCATTTATTTTAGATTAAAATTATTGAATTTTGGTTGCATTAATAGAAAAATCATAACAGGTCTTTACAGCTTTTTTACGTTGGTTTAGTTCCTTTGTTTTTTTTTTTGCTTTCGTTCCGTTCTGTATTGGGCACAGTATAAAAA
>JAHWFP010252865.1:0-10595 GCA_023313725.1 Lithobius niger
CAGCTGCTTTCGTGGAAGTCGACTACCACATTTATAATATTGGAAGCTCAGTCGTCATGAGCACTCAGGCAGTAATCAGTCACTTGTTATACAAGGCTTTTAAGAGTAAGCTTCACTGCATAGCACAGCTGCTTTCGTGGAAGTCGACTACCACATTTATAATATTGGAAGCCCAGTCGTCATGAGCACTCAGGCAGTAATCAGTCACTTGTTATACAAGGCTTTTAAGAGTAAGCTTCACTGCATAGCACAGCTGCTTTCGTGGAAGTCAACTACCACATTTATAATATTGGAAGCTCAGTCGTCATGAGCACTCGGGCAGTAATCAGTCACTTGTTATACAAGGCTTTTAAGAGTAAGCTTCACTGCATAGCACAGCTGCTTTCGTGGAAGTCTACTGCCACATGTAGTTTTGGTAGCTCAGTTGTCATGAGCACTAACGCAGTAATCAGTCACTTATAAGCAAGCTTCACTGCACAGCATAGCTGCTTTCGTGGAAGTCGACTACTCCATATATAATATTGGAAGCTCAGTCGTCATGAGCACTCGCGCAGATCAGTCACTTATTGTAAGTGGTGAAAGTTTCGGTCTTTAATTACGACCTTCTTCAGAACCGAACCTAAAAAAATACAATAAAAGATAACAAACAGTTAAACTGCAAATAAAATAATCAACAAAACTAATAAAAAGATTAAAATGTAGCGTTTTTGATAACTTGGTTAACTATTTTATTGGCAGTTCAGGTAGCTTAGTGTCTTTCATCGTGTCGTATCTACGGTAAATAAAGGCTAAAAATTGTACCGCTTACGAGTAACTAATTACTGTGGGAAGTGCTCACGACGTCTGAGTTTCCCATTTTATCAACTCTTGGCCACATTATCAAATATGTTGCCTGTTCTTTGTATCGTAAAATTACGGTCCACATCGTTAAAATGGAGAAACGAATCTTGGTAAATTTGGCCCACAGGACGTTCTTAGCTGAGATTACAGAGAAATGCGATGCCGAAATAAAAAAGTTTCACAACCATCAAAGTCAAATGCCAACACCGCCATCTGCCGACAAAACAAATAACCTGGCTCACTGGCCAATGCAGATAAATCCGTACCAGAGCTAAATATTTTCATCGTTTGTTGCCTGCTGTATAATTTTTTTTTATGAAAACAAGTAAAAATTCCACATTTTTCACCAATTCGGTCAATTTTTAACATTTTTTCACACTTCTACTGAAGAGCTCAAAATTTTCTCATTCTTTCACATGTTTTCACTCGGTGGCATATCTGATATAAAAATAAAAACGTTCCGCAACCGTCAAATATTAATGGCGACTGAACAGTAAAATTACTGAAATTGTTGACTGTGAATCTCCTCAAGCAAACACGCGAACGATGCGTTAGAAGTTCGGATAGCTTTTACAGAAAACCCACCCTAACAACTTCAAAACAACAAAAGAATAAAATGCCTTGAATAGTTACACAAAACATATACGTTCCTACGTGTAATTGTAAAATTGCATTTTTCCGCAGGCTAAATAGCCAGCAATAAAGACAGCTCTGTTTTCAGCGCACGAGACGGAAATCTCTTCCTCCTCACGCTTGCTAAGAATTCTGCTAAAACTTGGAACCTAATTTGGTGAGAAGAAATTTTAATGTCGTTTTATATCCGTAGAGGGAAACACGTCGAACGAAACATACCAGTAGTTCATTACTGAAAAGAAAAAAATACTTTAATAACTTAATCGTTACTCAGTAATGAACGCTTTGATGTCTAGTTCCAAATATCTCCACCGCTCGTACAACGTGGCGCTGGTAATCCGAGTATTCATGGATGGTCTACGATGCAATCGATGCCGGTTAATCGTTGGGGAATGCATTACATTCCGCACATCGAGGGGGAGAGGAGAGAGGGAGGAAGACACTTTGGACTCCCGAGTCTGTCCCTGCCTCTCTCGTAAACATACAACCTCGTTTGAATTTAGCTGCATTGGATAATGAAATGCAGATCGTGTCGTATAAGCACAGTTCACCTCCCCATCCCCACCACTTCACTTGTCAGCATAGAATTTCACTAATGCCAGAAATTTAGGTCTATAACTCATCCTTCCAACAACTGCAACCTCCCTGCAGGTCAATATCTGACAACAGTAAGACTAATAATAACTCGACATTCTCACTAAAAAGGAATTACCAACCAATATTAATTCGACTGCAACACAGTTAAAGAAAAATAAAATCAAAAAAGTTAATACTACAGCATCTTTCTGAACTAGAAGATGCCATGTGGAACTAGAAGTTCCTATGTCCTGTGATACCCGTATCCAGGAAGCACAGGAGGTACCAGAATTTTTCAGGCGTGTGCTTAAGCGTACGTTTGAAAATTTGACAACATTACTTGGTAAGCATCATGGCTTGTTAGACGATTTACAGATATCACGCTAAAATATAATGGCATGACTGATTACTCCTTTAACGTAGGTTGGCAAGTTCCCCGACTAGACGAGCAGTGTTTTAGGTTCTGTATTTTTTCTGGGGGGGGGGGGCCCCCGGGAGGTGGATTACATATTTTTACACCCCCTTCAACCATTAGCGTGCGTTGGCTTCAAGCCCATTAGTCCCTACACATGCCACTTCCTGCCGTATATTAGTAACACATTTCTCACAACCACGCCAAAACATATATACCGGTGATATTCTTGTAACATCAAAAAAAATGGTGAGGAAGATTAATAAAATGTAGTTGAGAAAACAAGAAAAGTTGATGACGCTGTTGCTAGAAAAACGTACATCCACGGTCTTTTTTCAAGAACAATAAAATTATAAAACCAGGGAACAAACACACATTCATAATAATCTAGACAATACAAACACCATGCTAAGCGCATCCGCAATACAGGCCGTGCTATGTAGCAGGCTTCAAACCCCCCAACTCAGGAAATGGGTTTACCATTACGACCGGCGAGTGATCAGCTCGTTAAAAAAAGTTGAGGCCAAGTTTATATTGAATGCGTGACACAGGATCCTTGCCACCTGGTTTTATTGTTCTTGGACTTTGGTATTACTGATAATTTGCTGCAACCAATTTACCTTTACTGAACGAATATTTTTCTTCTATTGGTTAATGCATGGCTCCACAGAAAAAGAAAAAAAAAGGTTTGAAGAAAATAACAAGTGAACAGATGTCGTTGTCATGGTCAAAAACCACACTTTACCGGAGACATCGGTTAGCTAAAAATATAAACAGAGTAGTCATGAAGTGCAAGTGAAAGAAGAAATCACGACGTTTCGGTTCCTAGCTCGTAGCCGTTTTCAAAAGAAAGGGTTTGAAACATGTCAAACAACTAAAAAAATAAATATTAATAAAATAACAGCAGTGCAGACGGGTCGTGGTTATAAACCTTACAAGTTTTAAGGATGTAAGGTCCCATACCAAAATTAAAAATTCAAATTAAAATAAAAGTCGGCATAATTCAAAAGAATGTGCCAACAGTCAGCTCCTAACTCACCCAAGTCCGCAGGTCAAATGAAAAGAGAAGTAGGTCGGCTAATGTTTTAAATAGTGGGTCCCTGGATTTTGATTGGTGGAAATGTGTTGATGCCAGCGTCATTGCATAACTTAATGTAGTCTTGTAGGTGATTGGCTGTAGGTATCGAGTGATTATGAACAGGTGGTGTGGTTAAATGAATTCAAAGCTAAAGTGACGCTTTCTGCTTTCTTCTGCTTTCTGCTTTCTATGGTCAGTTAATGCGTGTAATTTTATCAATGACAATAACAAAAAAAAATCCTCTTAATGGTAATTGTTCGCAGTTCCGTCAGAACTTTCATTATTGCCTCTTTCCTTACCAAATTCTACTTTGGGATTGACCAACCATGAACTTGAAATTGATAACGTGGCCAAATGGTTTGTAACTCTGTAGTTACCATTCTCCGTTGTTTTTCCTTCCACATGGGCCCTCAAAATGCGACCTATACTACTATGAATTAGGCCAAACCTGGGCTACCGAGGTTCTTGACTTTGGGATATGGTTTGCACCACACCTTAAAAACGCCGGTTTACCATTTCGATAGTGCTGCCCATAGTCTACACACAGCATCCACATTCCAGATTCTCCGTCATCCAATAGGCTGATGTGGGTCACATGATCTCGTTTTAGTTACGAAAATTTGCGGCGCTGCTGCGAAGTCTTGTTCCTTTTTTAAATTTACCGCTATTTTCATTATATTGCTCGAAGATTCTTCGGCGCTGCATCTACGAGTGGAAAAGGTGAAACCTTTAAGTCTTCACTTCACTGCCGAAATTTCCGTGATGTGGTAATTTCAGCACTCGGGTATAGTTAACACATGTTTCACTTCGTGGAATGAATACACAAAGGTTTTGGGCCTTCAAAGTTTTCGTCAGACTACTCTTGGGAATACGCAACCCCATTTTGAAATGCTGGGTTATTTCTAACTGCTGCGCTGCATAAAATTTGTTTTCCTTATGATGTCAGTCACACCTTCTCAGTGTGAAATACATACCGGTACTCAAACTCTACGCATTTCCAGAAGCCAGTAGTGCAGGATCTCACGTACCGGTTCCAAAAGCAGTTAATTTCAATCCTGTTCAGCTAAGAAATCGTTGTGTCTGCAGTTTTTTTGCTTCTCTTGCAAAAGTAGCAAGTGTGGTAATTTCTGAAAGCATTACTAATAAAATTTAGTAGGTCTGAAGTCGTAATGTTCACTACTGGGAGGATGAATACTTCGTTTATGATCATTAATTTATATAAACCTTCTTCACGCAGAAAATAAGGGTTTGTAACAGCCTCAGTAAGTTATGAGTTTTCTACCGGGATTTGAATTCTCTTCAGTACCAAAATATTACAAACCAACAAGCAACATTATAATTTTCCTGAATTTTACATTTGTAATTAAAAAGTTCTAACTTGGGAGATGCCAGTCTCCTCATGACTGACAACTCACTAAATTAATTACTGGAATACCAGAGAAGAAATAATGAGAAAAGAATACTTCTTGAACATTCTAGTCCTTAAATTAAATCTTGATGGAACTTGTTAAAGAAGAAATCAGAAAAAAAAATAACTCAACAAGTACGGCTGAAGATAACGATTTACTTACGACAAGAATACCTGGTACCATGGTTTCATCACTCGCTTACCTGAAACAAAAGAGAAAATAAAAATACTTAATACAAATTTACAAAAGAATTACAAAAAAAATACAAGTATTACAATTATTATAGACTGTTACCTATACGTGCGATGCTTTCAATTCGGGAAACATGACGTCATAAAACTAACTTAACTTCGTCTGTGGCATTAAACAGCTTCGGACAACCCTAAGCTAAAAAGGAACTACCTAGCACTTACGGAATGTGCCTTAATTCTGTATTTAAGAATAGGTAATTATTTTTATTTTTTTAGTTTTTTTCGTACATTAGGATTGACAATCGGCTTTGGCCATTATATTATTGTTATATATTTATATACGAAATACGGACAAGGATACCTGGCATTTCCCCTCACTCGTCACTCACGTTTGGCGATGCCATCGGGGACCATCGTGTCCCTGGTAGGTCTAACCTTGGTGGCAAGGCATTCGTGACCCCAACCTAATTCCTCCAAACCTTCCTCAGTAGCCGAGCCATTGTCTTCATTTTAAACTTTTAAACTTTTGTATTTTAATTTTTAATTTTTAGTTTTTACGTCGGATGGTAGTTAGCGAACACCAGGTCCTTGCCATTCCGGTTGCGTTGCAAACTTATCATAAATATATGATTGAAGTCCTCTCTCCAGCAAAACTAAAACTATGAATTTCTCCGTTTCTATTCAATATATTTCGACCAAACTTGGCCAGATAGTAGATGGCAACTTTTCGCAAGTTTATACCAACCTTTATGCAATTCCGTGCAAGATTAAACGTACAAAGCCACATGGAAATTTGAAAACTGTTCACTTCTTGGTGGTGGTGGTGTTCTTGTTCTTGTGTGACACGGTTTCAGAAAGAAACTACTGCACCTACCTAAAATCTGAAAGATGATCTAAGCCAGAAACTTCCCTGGGCTTTATCCTCACAGAGACCACTTTTTCGATTGGTCGAGACATTCCGTAGTTACAGGTCCCTGAACGATCATTTTGATTGTTTAACATTGTTTTAACCATTGTGATTAGGAAACAATGCCACTCTGCAAACTCTATGTCCATTCTTCGTGCACGTATTATGTCTTTGCTAAAAAGTCTATTGTTCAAGGGCGAAAGAAAGAAAGGGCTTCGGGCAGATGACCAGGAGTGGTTAACGCTCATTAAACCCTTTGAAACCCTTTGAAAGAATCCGTATTCAGCTAAACGATACAGATTTAAACCAAACTAAGATACGTTGTAAGTTTCGAGGCGGCTTGGCAGCTTGAAACGATAGAATAGCTTATTTATTTCGCAGATGCAAGCTTTCAGAGCTGAGTTGAATTGTTTCAAAGTGGCCAGCAACAATCGACTGCATGCATAAAGCTTTGTATCGCGACGCCATAGCTGTAAAAAAGGTACACGGATTACAAACAAAAACGTCAAGTGTTCCGTAAAAAAGAGGGTTATATGATTGAATTTCCACTTGTTAAAATGAACACGGATAAAAATTGATGATTTTTATTTGAAATAATAAAATGTACAATTGAGAAAATTCCATCTGTTTAGGTGCTGTTGCGCTTTACCAATCATATATTTAAAACGTAAAGCACAACAGCACCTAAACAGATGGAATTTTCTCAATTGTAAATTTTATTATTTCAATTAAAAATCATCAATTTTTATCCGTGTTCATTTTAACAAGTGAAAATTCAATCATATAACCCCCTTTTTTACTTACGTTTTTGTTTGTAATATTATTATAGTTCATTACAGCTTTGAACGTGATGGCCCTCTACCGCAAATTGAAGCACGCACACAGTAATGGTCATGGAAAAATCCATATGAACGTGGGAGACTGGTGCTGGAGTATTGTTATTATGCCAGTTTTGTCAGGCTTAAACATGACAACAAAAAACGTGACCCTAAAAAAGTCATCACCTTTAAATTCAAAACCCATATTCCACTGCAGGATTTTCTCACGAATTGTAAAATCAGCCATCCCAGCTACAATCCCACAAAATCTACATGCACAGTTTTTGGCACTCCACTAGACATCTGCTAACAGGTAACAGCATTCACTTATTCCATTGAAAACACACAGAATGTAGCTGTTGAATGAATGCAGTAAGGTACCAGCAGATGGATGCGAAAAACTTGCAGCGTGTGCATTTTTTTTTGTGGGCTTTTGGGAGCTGGGGTTAGCTGGACTAATTTCATACAGCAGTCTTGAAAGTTTATGAAAAGAACGTACGAATTATTCGTTTGTATTCTCCAGGAATCTACAGACGTATGTATCAGTGTATTCAGTTGGCAGCTATATTCCATGAAAGCAGTTAGAAAGAAGGGGGAATGAGGCTTAACGGCATGTCGACAGCTAGGTCTTTAGCGTCAACCTCAGCCACGGTGCAGTGGTCCAGGATGCCACTGCGCCACACATTATAGAGATGTTAACCAAACCCCGAATGTTAGATCTTATCGTATATCTGTACCTAGTGAAAAAATCGAAAAACCCCGTACAGGACGACAGAATTATCACCCATTTGACAGGCTATCACTTGAGGAAGGTGGAAACTGCGACGAAAACCATCAAGATGGTGACAATCAACAAGAACGTGATGGACCGTGAGTGGACGGCGACACCAATGACATTCAAGAGGGATTACACCCCCCTCCCTCAAAAGGAAGCAATGAGTAACGTTGGTGTGACCAATGCACAAACAGACTAACACCACCTCTTCCTGGCGGCTGCGGCGACGAGCCGTGTGCCATTCCTAGACAGTGCCATTAAAACAGTTAATACGTGGTTGTTGAGTGGTTCTTTGGTGCACGGAGGCTAGACACCTAAAATCTTATGGCAAACACAGTTTTTGTTTTTGGTAGAGGTTTTGAATCTGTGTTGGACGGAATTTGCAATTTCATTTTAAAGTTTTGGAAATTTGACGAGAAGGTCTTTTCAAATATTTCGTTAATACAGGCCACAAGCCTCCTCGCTGACAGTTCGCTACATTCACATAACAGCTACTCCGTTAAACAGTAGTTAAATACTACTACTGTTGGCTGCTGAATGCCATCAAGGTGCTGCAGATGGCACCTATGGCCGCCCGCGCACTGAGCGGCCAGGTGGCGCGGCCAGTGGTCGTGGCGGCCAAAAAACACGGCGACTGGTCGCGCGGCCACGTCCGTTTTTCATTGATAATTCTCCATCACGTGGTAAAAAATAAATCTGGAGCAAGTATGGTCGCTCTGTGGCCGCCTGCACGCCGCCCGAGATCCCAGTGGCCGCGGCGACAGGCTGGCAGCTGCGGCCAAGTGTGCGTTGCTACATACACCGTAAGCATTCTCGTTGGCCGCAGCGACCTGGCCGCGCTGCTTGGCCACTGTGTGAGCGGTGGCCTTAAAAGCTTATGGCAGTGCTTTAATGGGTGAAGTGTTTGGTTTGAAGCTGTTGTTGGATGGAATTTACCACAATTTGGCAAGAAGTTGTGCCAAATATTCTTTTAATGGTGCCTAGCAAGCCATTAACGACAGCTTGCGCCATTTACTTGTCAGCCGAAATCCGTGGAATGCAGCTCCTGACTGGACGAAGGGAAATAACTGTAGATAATAATAAGTACTGTTTAACCACCATTGAGTGGTTAGGAGGAGGAAGGGGCCCAGACCAACTTATATCAACCGTGTGCTGAGGAAACGTGGCGTCAAAACAGAAGTAGATGGAAGGTAAGACCTGTCTTTTATGGGTTGGCATTCTACCTGGAAAACCTGGTAAACCTGGGAAACTGGGAAAATTCAGGGAATTTATCAAGTCTGGAAAATTCAGGGAAAAGTCAGGGAATTTGATAATTAAACATATATACTGAAATTCAGGGAATTTGAAGTTTCCGGAAAGTCTCTTTCACCTATAAAGAAAAGCTAATTAGGATTTATTTTTTTTTTACTTCGAAAACTTTCACTTTATTTCCATTCAAACTTCATGACCTTTTTGTTTCATTTCTGATAAAGTGAAAGTTTCTTAGGCCTAAATAACGTAGGCCTAAGTGCGTTTCTAGATTTGTTCAGGCTGTGGCCTTTTCCTACTCTTTACCAGTAACCAATACGAATTTTTTGATTTAGCAATGCGATACAGTAATTGCGATTTGAGTGAAATGTGAAAAAAAAAAATTTAAGTTCTGTACTGCACCTTCCTCCGACCAGAAAAAAAAATCAGGGAAAAGTGTCAGTATTAGTGTGGAAACCTGGAAAAATTACGGAATTTCATCAACAGCATTTGAACGCCTTCCTGTCTTACAAAAGCACGATTTTCTTTTGTAGGTAGGCAATGGAGAGAATGATGTGGTTGAATGGACTTGTTACAAAGAAAAACCCGGAAAGTGTACAAATATACATTAAAACTCAGGTTTTGGTTCATCTCAAGAGCCATTATGAAGAGTATAGCAAGTAAAAACACATTACAAATAACACATTTCGCTATGGTCAGGTTGCAAGTAAAAAGTCCATCTTAGAAAGGCAGAACTTGCTGGGACGTGTTCAAAACGGACAGAACCGTAAAAAAAAAACATTAAAAAACTTAAAACTCGAGGGGACTTCGATGTGTGCTTGTGGCTGTAGCACCAAACGAAGTACCAGCTATGAGCTGAATCATAGATTAGATAGTTAACTAGATATACCGTCTCACTTCTTCCCGTCCTTCGCGGATCTCTAGTGGTAGTTGCGGCTACTAATACCTCTAATAGTGCTTTGCCATCGAAGCAGCAGAAGGCAAAGCATTAGCAGAGGTGTTAGTAGCCGCAACTACCGCTAGAGGTCCGCATAGGACGGGAAGAAGTGAGACGGTATATCTAGTTAACTTTCTAACCTGTGGCTGAATCCAGTATTTATGTGGGTCTCCTGAGGCTCCCCTCGTGTCGGAATTTGTGCACTTTCCGGCATTAACTTTGTAACATTCTGAAAGTGCTTTTTAAGTATAGGTTGAATGGACTTTGCAAATACTTGACCTCACTGTCTTGATTGAAGGCTTGAGAAGTCGTTCTTAAATTTCCTTTCAAAGAATGCAATATACGCACATTTAGACGTTATTTATCAAATAAAGATGCTATCAATGTAAAATGTAAGATGTAATTGACAGTGTAAAGGAGTCATGGCTACAGAAGGAGGCAGGGATGGGTTTTTACTGGAAGAAACTAGCTTTTTGACAAGACAGTGGCAAAAAACATGGTTTTTACCGGTTAATAATGGCTAAAACTAGCAAAAACCAGGAAGCTCCTTCACAAGCTTATTTTCGCAGTAAAAGATATTCTTGTCACAATATCTATGCAAATTTTTGACAGTCAGTTACATAAATTTACATAGATATTGCGAGAAGAATATCTTTTACGACGAAAATAAGTGTGTGAATGGTAAATATGAAGTGTATGAAATTTCAAAGCAAACGATGTGAATTGTTCAAAGGGAGCTTTTATAATTTGTCAATACTTGACTATTGTATA
>JAHWFP010252901.1:0-28425 GCA_023313725.1 Lithobius niger
GCACACTTGACGTTTTTGTTTGTAATCCGTTTACCTTTTTTACAGCTATGGCGTCGTGCTACAAAGCTTTATGAATGCAGTCGATTGTTGCTGGCCACTTTGAAACAATTCAACTCAGCTCTGAAAGTCTGCAAAATAAATATGCCATTCTATCGTTTCCAGCTGCCAATTTCAAGGCCGCTCGAAATTAACAACGTAGCTTAGTTTCGTTTAAATCTATATCGTTTAGCTGAAACACGGATTCTTCGATCATTGGCCCGTAGCCGTATGCTCTGCAAAACTAAACACAAACTACATACAAACAACAATCGACTTTTTAGCAAAGTCATAACACATACACGAAGAATGGATATGGAGTTTGCAGAGTGGCATTGTTCCCTAATCACAATGGTTAAAACAAAATAAAACAATCAAAATGATCGTTCAGGGACCTGTAACTCCGGAATGGCTCGACTAATCCACAAAGTGGTCTCTATGAGGATGAAGCCCAGGGAAATTTCTGGCTTAGATCATGTTTCAGATTTTAGGTAGGTGCAGTAGTTCTTTCTGAAACCGTGTCACACAAGAACAAGAACAACAACAGCACCACCACCAAGAAGTGAACAGTTTTCAAATTTCCGGATGGCTTCGTACGTTTTCTCTTGCACAGAATTGCATAAAAGTTGGTATAAATTTGGGAAAAGTTGCTATCTACTATCTGGCCAAGTTTGGTTGAAATATATTGAATAGAAATGGAGAAATTAATAGTTTTAGTTTTGCAGGGGAGAGGACTTCAATCATTATATACATGGCTATCGCTGTGTACGATACTATAACGAAAATAACGTATCACGAACAAAATTTTAGATCAAATTTGGAATTTTAATTCTTTTATAACGAAATCTTTCTTTTTTTCCAGAATCAGAATGGTTTGCCGTCTTGTGCCCACGCACGCAACAGATATTCATTAAGGTGCACAGAAAAAAATCAGATAAATGGCTTTAATAATTTCGGAGAACATTTTTTTTTTAAATTAGGGGCGGTAATGAACTAAAATTGAAAATTTCCGTGTTGACAAAACACATCCAAAGTTGGCGTTAGTTAGGCTAAAAATCGTTGTTCCCACATGATAAGCGATAGTGTGAAGGTTTATAGGCTCCTTTTCCATTTTAGTTTTGCATCGTGGCTGCTGGTTTAATTTTTAATGCTGTGAAACATCATCTTTCTTGTGATTTGCAATGATGAACTAAAACACAAGCGCTCACATTAAATCTGAAGCGAGCAGCAGCGTCCATGTTGAAATCGCGCATCAGCCCATGAGAGCGCATCAAATCGGTCACGTGGTGTCAACCGGCCAATGAGGGAACGCGATCTTCAAATGCTTTGGAAAGTTAGCTTGAAACAGCCAGAAGCGGCCTACTACAATATGCGATTGGCCAATGTCAAATGGCCATCGAGAAAATATGTTGAGTCCTGGATAGAGGCGAATTCCAGATTTCCATCGAATCCAAGATGGTCGCACCCAGTCAAATGGTTCGGCCGCTACCACTGATAAAAAAAATAACCAATTTTCTGCTTTCTCACTAAGAAAATAAAGAATAAACACAACATTTTTGCAATTTTTAGTGAGTGTACACTCAACTAAAGTGCTTTTTATAAAATTATAGACATCGGTAACAACGTTTTTCTTACAGAAATCAATGCACAATATGTCAGATAGCGAATATCAGATTTCGCCCCGTAGTTTTCCTTTGAAGCTTCGACGCATATATACATCGTTACTGCGTTTGGGATTTTTTTGGGAAGTATATATATACTTCATACATAGTTCATACTGCTTAAAAGGTTAAGTTTTAGGCCCATTTTCTTCTATAACGAATTTTTTTTGAGAATTTTGGATCTTCGTTATACGTTTTTAACAAATTTTGTTATAGCCGAAATACTAACCCCCTTGAAATTCGTTATAAACAAACTTTACTGTACATTTTAAAATTTAAATCAATACAGGCCATGGATACTGCACAAGTTCTATGAGTTTAGTCTGAGAACCACATCGTTTACACACTCAGTAACGTGTTTTGCTTTGGCCATCCTGAGAGCAACAGTTCTACCCAGGAACTGAACAGTTTAGGACTACGTACGAGTATCCATTTGAATACCTTCCGGGTTACCGTTGAAAGCCCAATGAGACATACGGAAAGCCTTCCAAGAAAGCCTTCCTTGGGAAGATTAGTTGTCTTTAGGAGTCCAGCAGAATATGAAGTATGAAGTTTGATAAACTTTGCAGCTTTGAATGAACTCTATAACATCCTTTCTCATGCCAACTTTCAAACTCTCCAAAATAGCCTCCTAATGTTGATGAATGTATTACAGCAGTCGCACCGTGACATAGTGTTATTGGTAAAAACACTTTGTAACATAATTATGTATATTACCATCAGCCACATCACGAGTTCTACAAAAAAAGATTTGGGCAAAAAATGTACAAAATATAGGAAAATTGTTTCTTAAAATTTAGGAAAAATTTGTGGTAATTTTCTAAATTTTGGGGAAACAAATATTAGGAAAAACTTCGGAAATTTATAACATATTTAGGAAATATTCGTTTCTTGGGGAGGGGGAGTAGCCCTGTTGGCAACTATTGACGCCAAGCCCGGGCCAGCCTCTCGGCGAACCTGAGTGGGTGTTACATTTTCCGTTTTTTTCAATTTTTTGCGATAATTAGCCGACATGATTTCCCATGAAGCTTATCATGCAGGCCAATTATCACGAAAACTTGAAATAACCGAAAATTGTAACACCCACTGCAGGATGGGATGATGTATGTAAAACTAAAATTGAAACAGTGCTACACACTTCATGAGTGTGTTCGCGAGGGTCAGAGATTAAAGTAAATTGTGAATTAGCCACAGGAAGCTTTCTGCAAAAAGCAATGTAGGCTACTCACTACAATCCAAACCGAGGTCTAGGCCTATCGTACTCGTCAAAGCACTCAATCGTACTCAGGAGGGCCTGATGGAATAACAAAATGTACTAACATACTACATAACCGAGCAGAGAAAGTCACTTTAAGCAGCATGGGTTTAATAAGGTGAAGGCAACTAATGTATTGTTGTACTACCAGTAAATAGAGGGAGCCTCTGTAGCTAGGCAACCCTTGCAATGTAGGGGATAAACCCCATAGTAAAACATAATAGACAGTAAGTAATAAATGACTAACATAGCCTATGGTCAGCGCTATCATTTATGCTATGAACGCCTAGAACTGTAGAACATGACATGGTGTCAGAAGTTAAGTAAGAAAGTGAACAGCTTATAGATTCACGACAACGACGAAATCCACGGAAAATGAGCAAGGTAAAGCCTCCAAAAGAGTTTTTGTCTGGCGACAGACCAGCAGATGCATGGAGGGAATGGCGAGAACACTACGAACTTTACGCGGTTGCAGCAAAGGTGCACCGAGATACGATTCCTGAACAACGAGCAACAGTATTATATTGCATCAGCCAAGAAGGCTACAGAATTTATCAAAACTTTACTTTTCATGAAACAGGTGACGACTTAACAATAGCAGTTATTCTTAAGCAGTTTGATGAACATTTTGAACCGTTCAAGAATGAAACTTTTAGCAGCTACGAGTTTGGTATAGCCAAACAACAACCAGGACAAACAATCGATAAGTTCGTGAGCGACCTTAGGAATATGGCGCGCGATTGTGATTTTGGCAGTACAACTGACAAGATGATCCGAAATCAGATATAGAAGGTGTGAATGATAAAGCCTTACGAGACCGATTGTGTGGGAAACAAAAATAACATTATCAGAAAAGATTGAAATGGCACGAGCTGCAGAAACAGCGAAAAAACAAGCATCTCAAATGGATGAGGAAGCCACGATGCAACTAGATGTCAACAAGGTGCACATGCGTCGAGCAAGTACCAGACAACAACAGTCGCAAACGGTAGGCTACTTATTGTAAACAAACGCGCCACAACTAGAGATGCACGATCAGTTAGTGACTGTGGATGATGCGGAAAGTCGCATCCTCCACGCAGCTGCCCAGCATTTAATAAGACGTGTTTTAATTGCAATAAAATGAACCATTACTCTTGTGTGTGTAATCAACCCAGAGAACACAGACTGGCTGCAGTACACGACGACATACAAGAAGCAGACGTCTTTGAAATTGCTACTTTGCGTATAAGCTGTCTCCACGATCACAAACTAATAAATAGCACAGCAGCTAAATGGATACAGACTGTGGAAATTCAGGGAAGGCAGTCAAATTCCGGATTGACACAGGACTGGTGCTGATGCAAATTTACTTCCACAACATGTCCTCAATAAATATCAAATGCCCACGATTGAAACCATATTGTCCAAATTTTGCGGGACAAAACGTTTTCACGGTCGTAGATGGGACAAAAGCCTTTCTACAAATGGAGTTAGACGAGCAGAGTTCTAAATTGTGTACTTTTACAACTCTGTTTGGCCTATTTAGGTTTAAGAGGATGCCTCATGGCATAGCATGTGCTCCGGAGACCTTCCAACGTGCAATGGAACAAATATTTGAGGGCCGTTTCAAGATGATTTGTTAATCACATGAAAAGATCATGTAAACACGATGAAAAATTTAGACAACTATGAGAGAAGCCCAGCGAGCTAATTTCAAAATAAATGAGAAAAAGCTGCAAGTGGCTAAAGAACAGTTAAACTACTTGGGACACGTGATCTCAAAGGACGGCAAAACGGATCCAGCGAAGATTGCTGCAATTACACACATGCCACCACCAACTGACAAGAAAAGCTTACAGCGCTTCATTGGAATGGTAACATATTTAGCTAAGTATGTACCGCACTTTTATACAGCCACACGAGTGTTACGACAGTTGCTTGCTAAGGACTCGCAATGGGTGTGGACCCCAGTGCATCAAGAACATTACGACAGGCTAATCGAGCAGCTAGCCTCCTCACCGGTTTTGAGGTACTACGATGAGGACAAACCACTAGTGCTTCAGGTGGACTAAAGTTCATACGGCATGGGTGCAGTAGCCTTGCAAGAAGGTAAACCCATAGCCTAAGCTTCAGCTACTCTTTCAACTGCACAACAATCCTATGCACAGATTGGAAAAGAATTGTTGGCGGTTTTATTCGGCTGTGAACGTTTTCACTACTATGTTTTTGGACACACGGTGACAGTACAAACTGATCACAAACCTCTTCTTGGCCTTGTAAACAAACCGGACGAGAAGATTACACCTCGTTAGCAACGACTCTTGTTACGCCTCCAGCAATACGACATAGTTTTGCAGTACCACCCGGGTAAAACAATAGAGCCAGCGGACACACTTTCAAGAAATCCAGTCAAACACGAAACTTTTAATACCGACAACGACGAAACGGCCGACGTGTCGATTTGCTTGGTCGCAGAAATAACGGACATGAAGCTCGACGAAATGAAGGCAGCTACCACACAAGATGTCGAACTGCAATATGTTATTGCCACAGTGACCAAAGGGTGGCCAACGCAACGAGCAAACCTCAATCTACCAGTACAGTCTTACTGGGAGTATAAGGATGAACTATATGTATCAAACGGTCTTCTATGCCGAGGACAACGGTTAGTAGTCCCTAAGAGTCAACGACAAGAAGTTCTAAATGCAATTCATGACACACACCAAGGTATAGTAGAGTGCAAAGCCATTGCACGTGAAGCTGTATTCTGGCCTGGCATGTCATCAGACATACATCGAATGGTGCTACAGTGTGCAGTATGCCAACAATTTCAGAGAAACAATCAGTATTAACCAGTACAGCCTAGGGAGATGCCAAATCGCCCATGGCAACAAATAGGGGTAGACATCTGCACGACATCTGAGAGAGAATACATTGTTGCGGTTGACTACTATTCTAAGTTTATCGAGGCAGTCAAGTTAATGTCAAAGACAGCAAAAACTACGATCAGTGTGCTAAAGTCACTGAATGCAAGATA
This sequence comes from Lithobius niger, assembly GCA_023313725.1. NCBI lineage: Eukaryota > Metazoa > Arthropoda > Chilopoda > Lithobiomorpha > Lithobiidae > Lithobius > Lithobius niger. The sequence continues at coordinate 5,972 of JAHWFP010252901.1, forward strand.
TGGATTACCACTCGTCTTGGTGTCTGATCGAGGCTCTCCATTCGACTCCCACGAAGTTGCTACATACCTCAAAGAATGTGGAACTGAGTGGAAACCTAGCAGTCCACGTTATCCCAAATCAAATCGACAAATCGAACGAACAATACAGACCTTTAAACACCAATTAACCAAAGCTAAGGAAGACGGAAAAGATATTCAATCTGTCCTTCTCACCAGTCACTCGACACCGTTAGAAGATGGAGTCTCCTGCAAGAAAAATGTTTGGATGGCAGCTCCGTAACAAGGTACCGAGACTCCCTCCTGAATTGAAAAAGGGAGAAGGTGATGCTGTGCCAGAAAAGAACCCAGCACACGAACGAGGGCTTGGTTGCAAGGGCTTCTTTCCTACGGTTGCCAATAAAGGAAGGAAGCCCTTGCAACCACTGAACTGGCAAAGCAGTTTGGTACAAGGAAGCTCCTAACGACAAACGGTGGGCTTCTGGAACAGTTGTTCAAGTGGGACCAGCTCCTAGGTCATATGTGGTTAAAGGAATGAACGGTGCGCAGTTGGTACGCAACAGATATCATTTGCGCCCGAATTACACTTTGCTAGTAGAACAGTCTGTTAGGAGGAATACCAATGTGGAAGACTTGCACGGCTTTCGTAGCAAGGAACAAAACGGAAAACAACAGCACCGATACACAACACTCACAACTTGGGTCTCCCAGTCATATATCCCAGCACAAGAGTGAGACGACCTCCAGAGTATCTTAATGACTATGCAACCTAAACTGAATGTATTTTGTTTATTTTAATTTTTGCATGTCTTTTAGTTTTATAACCTTTAAATTTAAAAAGGGGCATGTAATGCATTGATGTACTACCAGTAAATAGAGGGAGCCTCTGTAGCTAGGCAACCCTTGCAATGTAGGGGATAAACCCCATAGTAAGACATACTAGACAGTAAGTAATAAATTACTAACATAGCCTATGGCCAGCGCTATCATTTATGCTATGAACGCCCAGAACTGTAGAACAGTTAAGTGTCAATTATTGTCAAATGTCATCATTCACTATATACCTCTTTCTTAACCAAAACCTCGCTTTGTGGAAGAGGGGGGGGAGCGTGTGAGCATGATGTCACCCAAACACGGCCCCTTCCCTCATCCAACTATCGCCAGGCGGTGCGCATGCGCAAGAATCTTCAGGCACTGGGAGACAGAGGACGGAAAGGTCCACTATAACTGACTCAACGTGACAAGAATAAACCGCAAGTCATGAAACTCTGTTTCCTCGTCACTTGCCTTCCCAATCACGGCAGACATCTTCGCAGTCGTACACCTGGGAGCAAGCTGTACCTGTTAACAATACCACTGCCGCTATCATGTGCTGTGCATTCAAACCCAGTTTGTCTACTATGCAAAAGCAAGTGACTCATCAGCCCGCATTCACGTCGGAAAGCCGCACTATATTCTTTTTACATTTTCTAGTCACAATCCAACCGCTTGTGGGCTATCAGATTAGATTTTCGCATAAAAGCAGAATTACATTCCTTACATTTATATGGCTTCTCTTTACTGTGCGCTATCTTGCGCACAGCTACAGCGCCTTTCCTCGCGAAAGTAGACGTACACTCACTACGTTCTGTTTCTGTACTGTGCACTCGCATGTGCATTACCAGTGCGTGTTTCTGTCGAAATGCTGCGCTACATTTTTTACATTTATACGGTTTCTCTCCACTGTGCAACCGCTTGTGGGTTATTAGGTTAGATCTATGGTTAAAAGCAGAACTACATTCTGTACATTTAAACGGCTTCTCTCCACTGTGCGTTAGCTTGTGCATATCTAAAGCGGCCTTCCTCGCAAACGTCGACGTGCACTCGTTGCATTCAAACCGAGTTTCTACACTGTGCACGAGCATGTGAGATCTTCGGTCACATTGACGTCGGAAAGACATGCCACACTCATCACATTTAAACGGCCTCTCTTCACTGTGCACTGCCTTGTGCATCGACAGCTCCTGTTTCGTCGCAAAAGCCGCGCTGCATTCTTCACATTTCATTGGCTTCTCTTTACTGTGCTTTAGTTTGTGTAAAATTAAATTAGATTTCTTTTTGTAAGACTTCTTACACACACTACATTTAAACCGCTTTTCTTCGCTGTGGACAAACATGTGCATTGTTAAGGCATCTTCATGCCTAAACGCAGCGCTACATTCATCACATTTATACCATGGCTCACGCGGTGCCTCATGCACTGGAGGTGGTGGCTCACATTTCTGGGCAAAATCAGCGCTACTTTCATAACATTTGAACGATTTTGCGCCAAGCTGCGATATATCAGATTTCTGTGCAAAATCAACATCACTTTTATAACCTTCAAACTGCTTTTGTCCATTGCGTTCAGTTTGTGGCGCAGTTTTCTCCACAAATGCCAAACTCCTCCCTCCGTTGTGCTTAAGCTTAAGTTTGTGCTCGGCCAGACTAGATTTGAACCAAAAGGTCACGCCACATTCATCACATTCGAACGGCCTTTTTACATCATAAAGAAGCTTACGTCTTTTGAAATCAGATTCCTTTTGACCCATAGCTACTCTTTACCAACCCCAAATGTTCGTGGCTACATGCGGCGCCGTGGCCCGCGATATTTTAAAGGTACATCCCGCCTGCATTATACCCCAGATCGCCATCTAAGCTTGTTATTATCGCCAAGGTCAACTGAGATAGAAGCTCCGTTCCATGCAGCGAGGAACAGTGCTACTGTCTCAGTTGGCCTTGCGCCCAATAGGCGAACAAGCATGAACGCATTCGGTACCATCCTAAACGACGTAACAGAGCGAACCAAACGCACCACTATTGGTCACAGTTTGGCACATTCCCTGCTAATATCCGTGTTGATGCGGCTTGATTGACGTCAACATCGTCAGCGACGAATCCGTTTCGTCAAAACTGTTAGCTCGCGCATGCTCAAACCTCCATCCCAGCAAACCACCTACCTGAGATGGTTCGCAATTTGGCATTGCTCTTGCCTGGTCACATCTATTAGCCAATCCTGGTTAAATCCATTAGCTAGGTCTGGTCGCGGTGAAGGTATGACGTCTCAATAAGCTGCTGAGCTCGTTGAGCTGTATTGTAGTTTAGGAAGGTACTGAACGTCTGACGCAACATCACTGCGCACGCACGACGTCAAGTTTGGAGCCAAACTGACTGTAACAGTGGTGCGTTCTGTTCGCTCTGTTCGGTGCTTTAGGAAGGTACTGATTAATTCTGTCGTCACAAACAAATTTTTAGGTGAGTATATTACAATTGTTCTTCGGTGATCTATTGGCATAAACAATTTTAATTTTTACTGCATTAGTCTTTTAGTTTTTTGATCTCGTGGTAATTATTAGCAAACAATTAAAAATTAGTACATACACACACAATTGAAACGTCAAGGTTATTGTAAGTGCGGAAAAGATAATTTAATCTCAGGATGCCAATAAATATAGTTCCAAATATTCAACAGACGATCTCCAAGATGCCACATTTTAAAACGAAGTTTTAGCAAGGGATTGACAAACAATGAGTAAATAGAACTTTGGGGCGATACTTAATGTGAAGCTGGGAGGAATGTACCTTTAAACTTGAGGGGGTTCTTCCACCTTGGACGAACCAGCCGTAAATTCGACGCGAACCGGAAGTGGCGCCTGACGTACGAATCGATAACCGCCACCATAGGAGTTGATTGTGTTTTGGTGGATAAGCAACTTGACTAAACCGGAAGTTTAAGAGCGCGGCGTCAAAGGACGTACCGCCACGCCAATCGGCACTCGCGGCACTCGCGATCGGAAATTTACACCCACGCACTAGGTTTAATCCATCTAAACCATCTTTCAACATGGCGGAGAAAGCAGACGACGCCTAGTATAACGCGGTACTAAACTGGTATAACGGTACTAAATTAGATTTAGTAATTTATTCAATTTTTCTGCTGCTACGACATTTTACCTTGGTTAAACTTACTGTTGTCACAAGAAGATGACTCATTCTACACCGGTTGTCTTGCAAATATCATGCATTCATAAGCACCCCGTCTCGTGTTACAAAAATACGATATTTACTTCCCCAACAATCGGCGTTAAGGTTTCGTTCGACTGTCAAACTTTGTTACAAAACACAATGGCACGTAACGCCTGGCAATATAACAATTTCTTATCTTACCTACGTTTGATACATCATAAACAATGTAGTACAGGGCGTATTTCACAGAAAATTCCACCGCCTACGAGCGGATCAACCGCGAATACCTCGTGGCGGCTTGGTCAGAAGTAGCAGACGCGCTTTGTATTCTGGGTTACAAAACACAATGGCTCGTAACGCCTGGCAATATAACAATCTCTTATCTTACCTACGTTTGATACATCATAAACAATGTAGTACAGGGTGTATTTCACAGAAAATTCCACCGCCTACGAGCGGATCAACCGCGAATACCTCATGGCGGCTTGGTCAGACGGAAGTAACAGACGCGCTTTGTATTCTGGGTACATTCGTGAGTCACGCTTGCCATCGAAGACTACGCACTTCGGCTATGCATTTGAGCTGGGAGTTGCTTATCCATTCAAACACAATCAACTCCTATGCCGCCACCACTAAAAGATGGAATACGCCAACCACTAGGAGCGTAATATGAACCAATAGTTCAATGGCTAAATTTCGTGTCACTGAATTCAAACCACTAGTCCAGTCATTTTAGACCAAAATAAGGCGAAGAAAGGAGAAAAAAATCCCAAGTGATAAAACTGTGTGTACAGGTTCTGTGTAGTCGTATAAACAACATACTAAAAATCCCTAATGATCTCACATGTGCTTCAGCCATCATATAGGAATATGGCAGCCAAAACACGAGCCTATTGTGTTATTTATCTCCAATACCATAAATTTTACGGGAATAGGTGACAAGACATAAAAGGAACAAAATAAAATGGGCTGCAAATGAGGTCCTTATGACATTTTTACTTACAGTAGATCAATAGTTCTCTTGAAAATTACGTCGGATTGTCTTACATTATGGTAACTCGGGTAAAACCTACATACGCCGTACCTTATTTTAGTAAAGGTACTCACCAATATGTTAAAGCTTGATCAGGTGGTTTTATTTAAAATGACAAAGTATAAGAACCCCATATACTAATTCCTACACATTTAGGAAAATCACCGGCATTATTACACAATTATCATTTGGATGGTAAGTAATATCCACCCAAAACCAAAAGTGGTGTAAAAAACCGCCCAGTTTCCAAAAAGGATCAGCCTTTGAAGGTAGTGATATCACTCAACCAGTGAAAGGACGCCAAGGTTAATCCTTTTAGCCAAGTTAATCGCACAGAATAATACTTTGGACGTTAAATGAAAACTTGAAGATTGCTACCGCTAGTAGCAATCTTCTAGTTTTCATTTAACGTCCAAAGTATTATTCTGTGCGATTAACTTGGCTAAAAGGATTAACCTTGGCAGCCTTTCACTGGTTGAATGATATCACTACCTTAAAAGGCCGATTCTTTTTTTTAAACCAGTTTTGGTTTTGGGTGGATATCACTACTTTCATAGGACTGTGAACCTACAAAAGGTTACACCATCTTATCTTCATCTGTACCTTTTTTCTGGAGGAATTTGATATCTATAAATTTTCATATTGATAATTTTCAAATTTACCATTGCCAATTAGCTGTTTGATTAGTGTAACGGCCGAGTTACACAATTTTCTACTATGAGATATACCCTTTAAGTGTTCTGTACGAGAGATACCCTTTAAGAGAAAGTTTTATTTTCTTCTCATTGACCAAAGTAAAAACTGGTTAACACCTTCTTCATTGACAGGAAGTGCCTATATATTATTTTTATTAATCAATTATCATTATTTTATCTAATGTGTACTTACCCATTGAATAACTAGTTTGTGTTCTTACTTGTTTGCATTGAGTGGATGGTCACTTCTCACTATACAGACTGACAAGCAAGAGGCTCCAGCCTGGAGTCGGGTTACCCTGCTTGAATTGGCATCAGGTAAGGGAACTGTTCGATAGTGAGAGAGAAAGAGAAGGAAAGGACTGGAGTAAGCCGAGATTTGGGAGATGGTCCCGCTTAGGCCAAAAACACGAAGGGAAAAAAGAAAGCATTAACGGGAGTCGGGTTGGAGACAGCAACGAAACAGCAAGCAAAAGAAAGTAGGGAGAAAGAAAAGATACATATGAAAGACAATGTAACAAAGGCTAAGGCTGAAAGGTGGAACTAGAAATTGAGGTGTCGAGTCGATGCAAACAGATACGTCAGAAAGTAAGAAAATGTGACCATGTAGGGAAAGTGTTAAATAGGAATAGTGCAGAAGTGACCAATCTCGTTCATGTTTTTTTTCCATGCTGACATAAGGTCAAAAATTATATATTGATATACATATGAATGAGATACTATTATGCTTTATTGAAAACCCAAATGTTTGGCTATTATCCATAGTGTCACTGGTCTTGTACTGGTGTACCACTAAAGCACCTAAATCAATTTTGGGAAGAATTAATTTTCCCACCCTTTTCTTCATAGTGAGAGCCTAACCCTCACTTAACCCTTTCTGTACATAATTGTTATGTTTCATTATTAAATTTTATTACACACAAAAAAGCAATTGGTCACTTCATGAACTTTGTTCATCACCTTTGACAGCAAAAACTAGTGAACGAAATATTTAAGGGCTTGTGGTAAAATTTGTTAAAACTTATCATATGTGATAAAATAACCGTTTCGGCCCCGACAAAATTGTTTAGGTGACAACCCGCAAGTGGACGCCGTCACATTAGCCAAATTGACATGGCCTAGTTTATTGTACGAGCATTCTTCATATGCTCAAGTTTCTGCATTCCCATTTTTGCAGATACTGGCTAACAATCACTGAATTCGTTCACTTCGCTCACTCAATCAGTGCATGTGTTATGGTTTTATTTAGCGTTAAAACCACAAATATAGTCAAGATGGATGTATAACACTGTGTGAACAAAACTCTATCAATTCAAGAGACCAAAGACACCAATGGATTAATTATCTGTTTATTTCAAGCTAAAGCATGTCAGCAATCTAAACTCTGAATTGGTCAATTACTTTATTTTGGATAGACCGTATTAATAAGATTGCTTATGCGCTGATATACGTGAGAGATGAAGTCAACACTCAACCATATTTGTTAAACCCCAATTATTAAACCTTAATAATTGTCGTTAAATAAATATGAATCGTAACAATTTACTGCCTTGATTATACTTCCCGCTAATTAATAATAGCACTAATACTCAAGCATTACAACAATAAGACACTATCAACTTAACTGAGTCGGTGTAGCCTATGTGGCGTGGTCGTCGAGAAACCCCGGCACCACAACCAAACACTGGCGTACTTTTCCGAGCCAAAGGAACGGGCGGAGCACAACGTAAGAAACAAGCTGATGATCCTCTCAACTCCTAACAACAATGACACTTTCACTTACGTCCCCCTCGTCCTTTTATAACTTCTATTTACATTCCATAGTTAATAGACTTTCCCTCTTTCCGTCTTGTCTATCGTCCATAATTATCCCTCCACTTATAATAATTACAGCAATCTGGATCACCTGTCAACTGTGCTCCACTTTCAAGCTTGTTAGCTCGGGATATGTCACTCACTTTACTAAGCCTGTAATTATCTAAAGTGGTCTGTTGACAAAACGCTACAAACCCATTACCCCTTGTTTTCGTGTTGACCTAAAATCTTACTCTTTTAACCTTGTGTTGGAGACGCTCTGTCTGGCTGGGCTCTCCATCTATTTTAGACTTACAGTTTCCTGTTTACCTTTTTCTAACTTATTGTGCTATTTTATGCACTGATTTGATTTACAACAATAACTACGACTGCCTTGCATGCCAAATGCAGCCTGATATCTTTTATGTAATATTTTATATGAATATTAATTTATGCAAATATATTACCATTACCATTCTTGCCATTACACATGCCCTTTAGTTGTTTTGTTTATCCTTATACCTTCCCGTTACTTTTTCAAGATTTCAGCAGCGTTAGGATTTATTCTCGACATGACAAGCTATACTTTTAGTTGCTTGCAGTTGATAGACACGTGTAAGTTAGGACTGAACGCACAAAAAGTCAGTGCACCATTTTATATTCAGCTCTACCTTTTGTTGGGGGGCATTTAATGTCTATAAATAATTAGCCGTTACATCAGCAAAATTAAGAATTTTTTTCGTTTGCTGTCTTCGTTCACATTTAGTCATGCAGAAACCCCCGTTACTAAAATAGCAGAACGTGAAGCATTTTATTTTTTGGTTATTAGCAAAGACCCCGCTTGTTCATGGATGCTCCTATTGTTGCGTAACCATCATCTAACGTGCATCCCTTTATTCTTATGCAATCCACTTGGGATGGCTTGGAGACCACAATTTTTTTTTGCATTTGGCACAATAAACATATTATATCATACCAACGTAGGTGTTTGCTTATTTTGTCTTTCGTTACACTTCAGCTTTTAATTCGTACGGACTTTTACAGTCATCTGAGTACCAGTGTTGATTGTTCAAGCTATTGTTGCTTGAAACCTTTGGTTGCAATTTAGAAAGGAAACGAAATTTAAATTCCCTGGTGGCGAATTTCAAAACCCTCCCACACAACCCTCTCCCTACAACCCCCAAACCAACAAAAGGACCATGCTCAGATCACCATGCATCCGTGTGCAAAAGTTCAGCTACGTAGGCCGTCTCAATTTTGCGCTAGCCATGAGCAAAAGGTCTGTGCGATTTAACATGGGAAAAATCCATTTAGCTGGTTAGCTAGCTAGCTAGACAGTAACATAAAAACAACGTTATTGACCCGTCCTTTTCTCTATGAATGGTGCACACCCATTCTTTAACTTTTAGTTTTTCTTAATATCTGACCCTTTCCCTTACATTTTCCATAATTTGAAACATTTCTGTCGCATTGGGATTTATCCTCAACATGCCAAAATAATAGTTGCTTACAGTTAACAGACACATGTCTGCTAGTGAGCCGCCTTTTTATCAGAAACAATACATTTTTTAACAATCGGATATCTACTGTTACTTGGTGGCGACACACTGGCGTGTCTAGATTAATGAGTTTCTGACTCAACATTGCCTTCGTTCTTGCTGTTGTTGACATTTTCAAGACGAGTTCCTTTCTTATTTCCATGTTATGTGTTTTCTAATTGGCAACACGGCCACATTTCTCAATGTCTTCATCCTCTTCCTCTTCGTTATCCTCAATCGCTTGTTTTGTATTAACGCATTCTTCTGATCCGTGGCATCGGCCACAAAGTTAAGAACAACGAAGTCCAGCCCTGCGACAACCACAAGATCCTCCAAACCAGTCACGCAATTACAAGATACCAAATTTAGCAATGAATCGGGTGCTGGTGTCAGAGATATAGTCACAGGGATCAAGTAACCATTGGTGACCATCTAACCCCAGTCTGTTGCAAGCACAAGGACTCGTCATCTCTGTGTATCCATGTGTTGTGTGAGCAATGACTAGTCCCTGGTTGCAAGTAATTCATTACCTTGCGGTAGTTGAACTGTGTACTGTCAATGAGTGCTATTGAGCAGTTGCAGAAAATAGAGAGAGCAACTAGCTGTATTGATTTATGAATTGGGGGTCGTGTCATTGCTTTAGTAAATGTGTTGTGCGTGAGCTCATTGAATGATTTCAGTGTTCTGTGTGCCATACCGCACCAGCAGAAAGGTTTCACTTGCAACGGTTATAGCATCTATCGACACATCACCTTTACTAAACCCCTAACACAGTTCCTCAATTTATCAGATTTATTCAGCAACTTGAAACCCTTGTTTTTCCTTGCCAATAAAGAGCTGAGATCGTTTTGCGCCCAGTAGCACTATTTAGAAACGCGTAACAAGGACACATTACGCAAGGTGCTAGCTGAAGCTTGAGTGAGCTATACAGATGTTGTTTGGAATTTTTCCACTTCTAGGTTTCAACCGATATGTTTTTATTCCTGTCAGCAAGACCAACCAGAAGTAAAATTAAAGTTCAAGTCTTCACTAAAAACTACTACTTTCGAGTTGCAGTTTGACAGTTCCACTTGAATAGTAATTATCATTGTGTCAGTATCTGCAGGTGTCAGTTTCACATCAATTCTGACACGCTGTAGAGGTTCGGATAATACTGATATGAAGTGAGTTTTGTTGTTACTGTTGCTAAGGAAACTTTCCTTGAACAGTAATGATATCATTGAATCCGTAAATATGTTATCAGCTTGTGGTTTTCATATCATGTCTCCTTCTCTGTTCCGATTTTGATGAGGACGTGTCTCCGTCAAGTACAACCACTGTATTCCTATCATCGGGAGCCTATTGTTTTCTACAGGATCCTGCTGCCATAGTTTTTCAGGACATATCTATTGTAAATGCACTGTACACAGTTTGCTATGGCCATACGACTCTATGCAGGAGATGTCCATAATCTACAACAAAGAAATGGTTAGTTTCAGAATGGTACTGTGACACAGTGCTACTGATTCAAATACTTCATACAGAACTAACTTTTTGGGTATTCCGTTAGAGACAATTCAGTAAATAAGGCAAGTGGTTGTGGAGCTACCTCATATTGAAAATGGGCTCAAAGGTCTAATATGAAGCGGTTTAACAAGAATGTGGTATTTATGGGCAGTGGCTCCACGTACCTTAAGTGCTGTTCATGCTTAGTAATGGTTCATGTTTAACTATTATCAGACCGATTCAATTTCGGATCTGCAAAGTTGCTTCCAATCATTTTTTGTAGGGCCACTGTGCCTTTGTTAGCTGCTCGGCCACTGGTTATTGTGCCATCCCCACCGACATCCGTTAAAATTGACACGAGTTCAGCAGTTTCTGTGAATGGTAGGTTTATCATAAGCCATCCGACAAGCTTAGCGACATCATTCATATCGCTTATTTTTCGTGAAGTCTGTGCTTCAGTGTGATGTTCTGAAGTTACAAAACACGCCCCGCATTAATCCTCAATTACCTTAGACAAGTCAGTGGCAGTGGGCATTCCTAGCACCCATTTCGAAAGCACCTGAACACCAGGCTGTTATTTACTATACTATTTTACACCTTTCGATCTATTTACACTTGTTTTTGACTTGTCACTGTCACTGGCCTTACAGTCATCCCCTCCAGTATCCATATTACAAAATTTACAGTATATAAAGAATTATACACTTCTATACAGTTGACTAGGTCACTGATTGCTGAGCCATGTGTGTTTATTAGAACGAACCGCTAGTTTTACTAACGAAACTGTTCCCGACATGCTCTGCACATGCAGAGCCTATTTTTAATGTAGCATCAACCCTCCATCTGGCGATAATTGTTTTATTGGGTAAGAAGGAGGCTGATTCTACCAGGCTGATCTGGTGAAGAGAACGTTACAAGGTCAAGCTCTTTTCTCATCCGTCTCCCTCAGTTCAATGAGTAATTCTTTTAAAACCGTTGTTTATTTGGCTTTTTCTCTCCTTCTTCCATAGTGTTTTTTTCTCTCTTTTTTCCCCTTTAATTAACATAAGAAAAGCATTGCTTAATTCACACCAGGAGGTTTGTTGTTTCTGATTCTACTCGAACAGTTTTGGAAAATTCATTAGTTTTTATAAATCGGGACTATCATTTGGAATTGCAGCACTTTGCATACTTGTATAATAATCGTGTTTTCCTACTTGCATCGTACCCCTTGGATCCTCGTGGGCCTGCTCGATTTGTAAAAGTGCAAAGCGGTTTTCGATGTGGAGTGTTTCGTGGGTGTGGAATTGCGGAAATGTAAGCAGTCAAGAAGTGTTGATCAGTTCCATGTTCGGGAGTATTACTGCATCGTCTGGACTAAGTCATGGGATTCGAACTTTCTGCACCACGCAAAGATGATCCACCAAAGTTTATTGTGAACTAAGATGTGAACGAACTATTGTCTCACGCAACTTGTGCATCAGTGAATCTTGTGGCCTAAGTCGCGCCGCCGAACAGTCTAACGGCGAATCAGTCGACTCTGCCTATTCAAGAGTACGCTGAACGGAATCACGAAGTGATGGAAAAGACTCAGGACCTGGTCCGTGCCAACCTTGCGGAAGCGGCCAGGAACGCTAAGAGATCGTGTCATAAAAATAACAGAGTGGCGGAATTCGAGGAACGTCAGCTTGTCAAAATAAAGAACCACCCCAAGTCGGACGCACAAGCAGGTTTCTCTGCGAAGCTAGCCGACAATTAAAAAGCCCCTTATCGGATCATGAGGAAGAAGTCTGCAGTCACGTATCAAGTTGTTGCAACCAATGATGCCTTCGATGTTCGAACAATCAACATCGCGGACATAGAACCCTATTTTCATTTTTGAACTAGGAATCGTTTTGGCCCAGAGGGTGATGAAAACGAGGCTGGTGACGCAGAGCGTCAGGAGGGTGAAGAGCCACAGCAAGGAAACAACATGGAATGACAAACCAACGATGAGACTGCTGAGGGTCAGGAGGGTGTCCAGGAAGAGGGTGACGACAACGAGAATCATGACGAAGACGACGACCAAGGCGAATTTCACGAGAATCTAGCAACTTCCAGACCGAGGAGGACTCCTAAGCCGCCTAACTGGAAGACAGACTATGTATGGCTGCTCGGAGAAGCAACCTTGCCATTTTCCAAAGTGAGTGACTGTGAATGGTTGGACTCTCTTGTGCTGCAATTGTAACGATGGGTTTTTTTTTTGGCGGGACGGCAGTACGAATGTTGAACGTGGTCTGACTTGGTTTGCTGCGTTTGCTTGGAAGGTGGTCCCGGATGTTGGCTTTTTGGAGGAAAGTTGAAATTTTTTGCACCTCGTCCAGTCATGGTGAGCAGCTTGGGTTGTCCGACGCCTTGCAAGCTTGTTGAATGAGAGTGGAGCATTGCCTTGTGCGAAGTGACTGGTTTACTCGTGTTTTCCTACTTGCGTCGTACCCCTTGGATCCTCGTGGGCCTGCTCGATTTGTGAACGTGCAAAGTGGTTTCCGATGTGGAGGGTTTCATGGGTGTGAAATTGCAGAAATGTAAGCAGTCAAGATGTGTTGATCATTTCCATGTTCGGAGTTTTACTGCGTCTGGACTAAGTCGTGGGATTCGAACTTTCTGAACCACGCAAGGGTGATCCACCAAATTTTATTGTGAAGTAAGACGTGAACGAACTATTGTCTCACGCAACTTGTGCATGAGTGAATTTTGCAATCTTGTGGACTAAGTTGGTGCTGCTGAACAGCGATAATCTTTTGGAGATGTACCTTTGCATTAGTCAAAAGAAAAAATTTGGAAAAATTTGTTAATGCATGCAACACAATGTTTGTAATTTCGATTTTAGATTTGAGATTTATTTGAACCTGCGTGTTCATCTTTGGAATATATTGTACACGGACTGGCGCAGTCATTTCAGGGGGGGAGGGGGGGAAGCTTGTCATGGTTGCCTTCTCCCAGGGCGTTGCCATGACACTGACCTGGCCATCCTTGGCTTTCCTGCAGCCAGATCCCGTCTCTCAGTAGAAGCCCTCAGGCTACTTCTTGTGGGCAACGAGATGAGGAAACATGGCTTTCACCATTGTTTGTTTCATGGTTGTAATTTAATCAAAGTAATTCTCTTTATTAATCAACCAACGGCATCTCTAACCTCTCAATTCGTGATGTCCCAGATCCGGACACCAGGGGAACATCACAGTAGAAGGCATTAAAACTACATCCCCAAGAAGTGCAAAGAATAGCACCAACAAAGACCGCCTATTCCAAGGCGCCTCATTTACTATATAGTCTGGTAGTAGGGCCAAAAACCTGGAAGTAAGGTCTGCCGAATTTTTATGGTGTTTTGTGTTTCTTCAAGGCATACTTAATGTAATTCTGCAGGGTGCCACTTTGTCACCCTTGAGCAAATTTAAACATTCAAGATGGTGGCCAAGAAGGCTGAAAAATCATATACAGTTAAACTCCGTTATAACAATATCTCTTACAACAATAAACCTGTTATAACAATGCTGTTTTTGAGGCTCTTCAAGCAACAATGCCTGCAAAACTGATTGTTTATAACGAAAAACTTGATGTAACATTCTGTTTCCAAACTCCCATGGACTATCGTTATAAAGAGGTTTCACTGTATCGGCCACATCTTCGCTTACAGAACAGACATGATAATCATTTTGGTGTCTAATGCCATGTTTTCAGGGTCAGGGAATACCAATAACGGATTATCTTGTTGACAAAATATACGCACTGTTTTTAGGGGCTGGTATTACAGTCACAGTTCGATTTTTCGCTCATTTTCAACTTTCAACTGCTATTTCTAATTTAGGTGGAAGACCTCAATTAGATTAATTCGAAAGGTGGGAGTGTCTTCTTTGAATCAAGCATAAATATATGGGTTTATCATTGTTCCGAGCTACACCCTTTATTTGGGGGTTGGTATCACAATCACCGTCCTGTTTTTCGCTCATTTTCAACTTTCAACTGCTATTCTGACGTTTCTAATTTAGGTGGACAACTCCAATTCGATTCATTCGAAAGAAGACATTCCCACCTTTCGCATGAACTTAATTGGAGTCATCCACCTAAATTACAAACATTGGTATAGCAGTTGAAAGTTGTAAAATCAAACAGTGGCTGTGATACCAGCCCCTAGTAAAAAAGGCGTAGCTCGGTCCCTAACAATGATAAACACATTTATTTACCCTTGATGCAAAGAAGACATTCCCAACTTTCTAATAAATCTAATTGGGGTCTTCCACCTAAATTAGAACGGCAGATTAACAGCTGAAAGTTGAAAATGAGCGAAAAATCGAATGGTGGCTAGGTGTGACACCATCCCCTTAAAAAAGGGCGTATATTTTATCGACAAGATAATCCGTTATTAGCATTCCTTGACCCTGAAAACATAATATTACACACCAAAATGATTATCCTGTCTGTTCTATAAGCGAAGATTTGGCCGATATATGATTTTTCAGCCATCGTGAATATTTAAATTTCCTCACGGTTGACAAAGTGGCACCCTGTAGAATTTCATTAAGTATGCCTTGAAGAAACACAAAACACCACAAAACATTGGGCGGACCTTACTTCTAGGTTTTTGGCCCTGCTACTAGACTATATAGTAAATGAGGTACCTTGAAATATGTAATTAATATTCAACTGGCTCTACCTGACCTTTATTTAGCTGTTTTACAGAAAAAATTGTTCTCACATGAGCAAAGTAGTTCGTTATACTGTTCTCTACATCATTTGTATGGGATATTTTCCTGTAGGCTCGACTATGCCGGAGTTACGGCTAATGTAACATTATTTGGTGGCCATATTCCAAGATAGCGGCTTTTTCCCACGGTGGATTTTTCTATACTTCGAGAAAATAATTACCCTGATATACACGAACGTTCCTGCAAAAGATCATTTCTCTAATATTTAATTCCGGGTGAAAGACGAATTTGCTTGGACTACAAAGCATTAAAAACTAATTCTCAGGTGCGTGGTGGAGTACCATGAAGTACACGGTTTTTGAATCTGACCTTGGCATTTGCTTCAGCACATAGAACCAAAATATGGTCATTCCATTTCGGCTTGTTAGTAATTTGTACTCCTAGAATAGACAGTTTACCCACCATCTGAAGAGTAAGTATCTCCACTGATAGTGTACTCTGGAATAGCCACATTTTTAATTCTAGAACCTGATAAAACTTTGGTCTTGCTAGCATTCAGATTCATTTTCCACTTCACGCACCATTCTGCTATAAGTTCCAAATCATTTTGTAAAATTTCTCTATCCATAGCCCCAGAAATATTTCTGTACAATGTGGAATCATCCGCGAAGAGTGCCTTGTTAGATTCAATGACTTCGGTTAAGTCGTTATTGTAAACTAAAAACAGAATAGGGCCACTAACAGATCCCTGTGGCACACCAGATGAGACTGGAGCTTCCGTCGACCTTACACCGTCTACAACCGCAAACTGTTTCCTGTCCAGAAGAAATGCACGATACCAGTCGACAATCTGTGCAGATGCGCCGTAGCTTTTAAGTTTAAGAAGCAATAGGTCGCGAGGCTCCGAATCGAATGTTTTGGCCATGTCTAAGTCAACAAGGTCAACGGTAGCTTCTTCGTCAAGTCCAGTAGCAATGCCATGTTTCATATCTAGAACTAGAAGCAATAGTTCACATGATGATCCTTTTCGGAGGCCAAACAGAGACAGTTTGGCAATCTTGTAAGCCGCAAGATTGCTAATAAGTACACGCTTCATCATTTTTGCAGCAAATAGATGTCAATGATACTTATACTTACAACATTCCTCTTTCCATTTTTGTGCAACGGCAGTCATTACGCTAAACATGTTTCTCCCTACTGTGCATCAGTGTATGCCTAGTCAAAGTATGTTTCAAACTAAACACTTTACCACATTCATTACATTTAAACCGTTTCTCTCCACTATGTGTAAGCCTGTGCTTTATCAGACTAGAGTTGTGCCCATAAGCTAACCCACACTCATCACATTTGTACGGTTTCTCCCCACTGTGTACAACATTGTGCTCAACTAATTGCTGTTTAAGCCTGAAAGCTTTAGTACACTCAGGGCATTCGAACCGGGCTTCGCCTTCACCACGTTTTCCACTGTGTACCAGCCTGTGCTTAGCCAGATTGGATTTGTTCGCAAAGGCATTACCACATTCCTCACATTTAAACGGTTTTTCCCCACTATGTACAAGCGTATGATTTAGCAGTTGATGTTTAAGCCTAAACGCCTTGCCGCACTCACGACACTGAAACCTCTTCTCTCCGCTGTGTACAAGTACGTGTTTCGTTAAATCAGATTTCTGCTTAAACGCCTTATTACACTCATCACATTCAAACAGTTTTTCTTCACCATGTGCAACCTCATGTTTTATAAAGTAAGATTTTTTACTGAAGGCCTTTCCACACTCCGCGCATTTATACGGTTTCTCTCCTCCGTTATGAACACTTTGGCGTGAAATGTCTGAGTAACTTCCCACCATGTTGAATAGGTTTCTGTCTAGATGAAAAACCACTTTTTTCCCACGGAAATTGTTACTGTACAGCACACGCAAGAGCTTATAAACGCATACATGTTGCAACTTTACTTGATATAGTACAATCGTACATAATTGCACCATGCGCAATTTTTACCTCACTCGGCCTTGGCCTAAGCAATAAGATCAGTGGTAAGAGGTCAGTAGCAACGTTTTTTCCAGCTCATCAAATCCGTCTATTGTTGTCGTAAAAAGTGACTTAACGTGCATAATGGGGTGTGCATTTGGAGTGGAAACTCTCCTAGCAAGTAACCTGACGTACTTTGAATATTGAAACTGAATTTTGGGGTTTTTTTTAATGATTTTTAAAGTTTAGTGAGTCACATCAGAATCCAAGATGGCGCCCGGCAACAACAGAAAAAAGAAAGAAGCAAAGAAAACGGCAAATTCTCCGAAAAAGAGGAATGGCTTTAGGCATGCTAAAATAGACATAGAGTTTAATTGGATACAGTGTGAAAAATGCGATGAATGGGTGCTCTTTCAAAACTCGGGGTTGAAATGTTCATTCAAAGAAACACAGGATATGGATACCGATTTTGTGTGCAAGATGTGTGGCGTTTACGAGGTCCTCGAAACGTTCAAAAAAGAGAAAGAAAAGTTACAAAACGAAATCGAGGAAATCAGGGTTCAGCTCAAAGCGAAAGACAGGCGAATTAATTCTTTAAAAGAACTTGTTGAGTTGTTATTGTCTGATGTTGAGTCTAGACGAATGGCAGAACCAAGGGATGGGCCCCCGAAAAAACTGGCAAAGTTTATTAAAAAAAAATCGTAAAATTAGGTTAAAAAGGGCCTGAAATCGCAGAAAAATGACCTTGGAACCCCTCCAAGATTTCCTTCTGGGTCCATTCTTGTACTGCATTTGGGTAGGAAGAAAACGTATGCTGGCAAAACATGTCTTGCTGTCTGGCATTCAACGGGGTCCAAGTCTGCAACTTTAGAAAGGGTGCAAAGAATAGCTGCAAGGATGGTTTACCGTGCTTGGGTTTGTGTCTCTGGGTTAATGGGCAACCTGAGCTGGACCACTAGAAGAGAACGAGGCTGGAGCGTAGGTTGACTCTCGTGTTTTGGGTGACAACAGTGGTGATACGATTTTGAATCCTATGGATTTCATGACCACGTGGACGTCACGCCCATCGTATAAAGATCGAGCAGTTTCGTTGTCAAAGAAACTTTTTTACCCAAACTTTCGCGACTTATCGAACACTGGAATGCGCTGCCAACAGCAAGCGTGATGTGTGACAGCTTGAATTCTTTTGAGCTAGCCTATTTTTGAGACGTGGTCGTAGTCCTTCTGTCTGCAGCCAGTCTACTGTTTATTAGCTTTTCTTTTGGATTTTCATCTTCCTTTTAAATATTGTCTTCTTTTGGTGTGTGATGGATTTTTGCTTCATACCCAACTTTGATGGGCCAGAAAAGTTTTGCTTATACGTGTGTAGTAATTGTAAATTCCGATATTTCGGCCATTTTTAATTTACTTTTAACAAAATTATTTACAGTACAGTTCACACTTCGCCAAAATTGTTTAAATGAAGTAAACGGAACAGTTTTGGCAAAGCGTGAACTGTACTGTAGCTTTTGCATATATAGAAAGCTAACTTATTTTTCTCATTTTGCCTGAAAGGCAGAATTCTGAATGAAAAGTCAAATAAACTATTAATGTGCCTTAGTAAATGTGTGATAAAAAGCTGGACATTTCCAATAAAGTACATACCAGCTAATGCTTCAGATTGGGTCTAAGGTCAGCTGATGCGCAAAGAGCTAGGCCACTGCTTGTCAAACAAAAATCTCGGGAGGAACAGGAACTAGTATTACAAAAAGTTTTCATTGGCGTGGTTTTTTAACGGAAAATGTTCCCAAGCATGTTGGCATGTCACCAGATAGGTCCAGAGAGGAGAAGGATGAGCGACAACACTTGCATTGACAACTGCAAGAGCGGGTGAACGTTGGGGAGGAGGATCTGGTTATACGGAATAGGGTGTATTGTGATGATAAAGAGGGAGACAATCACTTGGTTGCTATGCTAAGGACGTGGAACTTAATGAATTGTTACTCTCCTGAACCTGATGTCCTATTTTGTATGGAGACCTGGCTGAGTGATGACGACCTACGTATTACAGTACTGGTTTCCAAGAGTTGCGTGGTATAGACAACAGATAAGACACGCATGCTAGAGGGGGAAGTGTCCATATTGATGGTAAAGATTACTTGGTCAGTGAGGCGATTGTTACGGTGTGCCTGGCACTCGGGATGTGGAAACGTGTCAGTGTGCAAAATGCCAACAGCTACCTGTACTGGTGTATTTTATTTAGCACATTTCTACAGGCAAAAAGAATAGAAATCTGCCATTAATGTCCTTTACGAGCAAGCTAAGGACATCGTACCAAGAAACAAGCTCAATGTTGTTATTACTGAGGATTTCAGTCTACCTGGACTTATGGTACTATGGTGTTAAGTGGAGAAACCAGTGTAGCATTGTTCAACCTGAACTGCAAATGATGAAGATAATAGCGTGCTCTAAAGCAGACCGTGGACCGGTCGACTAGGAAAGACAATTGTGTGGTGTTTTCACATCAGTGGTGGTTGCCAAAAAAGAGTTTCTGTTGAGGCAGGTGTTTCTGACTATTCCTTGGTTAGAGTAGTTTTTCCAACTACCCTATACGTCGTGCTGTGGAGGATCAGAAAATGAAGTGGAGACATGATAAGCGACTTGGTCTAAGATAAATCAAGACCATCAAGAACTTTTCCTGAATTTTGCTGACGTGTGCCTCCGATTAAACATTGAGAAGTAGTGGCTTGCGTTAAAAACAGATTTGAAAAACACTATTGAGAAACATACTGCCCGTTAAGGTGAAGAATGATAAGCCCTGGATTAACAACAATTTGAAGAGGCAAATACGGAAAGGAAAGAATGAGACAGTGTGCAAGAAAATCTGGAACCGTGACAGAGTGGACAGAAGTTGATTACCACCCCTATAGCAGAATCAGCGCGACGCGCGTTGCTGACAGTTGAAGGCCACCGCAGGGAAATTTTGACTATTTCTGCCGTTTTGTCAATTTTTGACCGATTTTGACATTGCAATACACCATTTTAATCGTCTCGACAAGACCTTTCCATTGGTGGAATAGCCAGATGAATAGGATACAGCACTGAAAAGTTATTCCATTAAAACCAATAAACATGTGAGTAACCATATGATAAAAACAGATTAGCTGCAGACAAATTTTTTTCCGACAATTGGTGTCGCAGACAGTTGCAGAAAGTTCTGCCTATGGGGTTACCACAAAGAGACTACAAGACAATTACTGAAAGAGCGGGTAAAACACTTAGAAAATTTTGACTTTGCATTCGCAAAAGAAAGGAATGTAGTGTAACGGCCCTGTACATACCAACGACAAAAAGCAGGTCACTGACGATCGAGAAAGAGCAAACCTATTGTCGGCTCTTTTTTAGAATCGACGTGTACGAATCTTGAAAACAGCACAAAGGATTCTATAGTGAATCCCAGATGTACTGCCGAAATGCCGTTATTGATATTGGGTACATAGGTATTGTGAGGAGCGACATGAAAGGGATTATTCATCATAATGTTACTGCAGGTTTCATCTCTCGTTCATGGTCGCGACCCCACGCCATCAAATTTGGAACGACGGATCGTAACTATTTTCTGTGATAACACACGTTAAAAATACGCTATATAGGTTTTGACCTTACAGATAGATGCAGACAAATACCACTCCGGTAATGATTAATCCAGGCATGCGGCACCTCCGATTGCAATAGCGTTCCACGAGCATAAAGCAGTGAAGCAAATGGCTACTGCAAGCCAAACCCAAATAAAGCAGAAATCGTGTTTCGCCTCCCGACTCAATACCAGTTCACGCATGCAGAAAACTATGCCTTCTAGTGCTACTCTGGTAAAAAGAGATTCTCGCAATGTTGAATCAACTGGCCTGTAACTGTGAAACGAAACCGACAGCTTCTCTCCCAGCTGACCTTGTGACGAAAGATGGAATATGAAGGAATAGTTACAACATGGACACTCCCACGTCCTAAGGATGTGTACGCACATTTATTCGCTCCTGGTATTGTCAAACTAATATGTAGCCTGGAAGTGGCATTGTCACTGAATGAAGGTTTGCAGGATCTGGCAACATCTAGCGCCATCTACTAGTATCTATCATTTGCTGGCATCAAGCGAAGAAATGTACAGTGCCATTTCTTTTAATGAAACAAACAAGACGCGTGCTGCCTTAATTATTGAGTGAAAATTTGGTAAGTCCTCGTGCATCCGGGTGCAAGATGCAAAGGTTAACAATATCACTGGCCGCTAGATGGCGCCACGATAGATTCATACAATTTTCTGTTGGTGACAGTGTATCTTTAAAGACTGCAAGTTGGCGGAATTATTAGCATAATGTGAAAGGGACACTAGATATTAGTGCCAGGTATTTATTGAGATGAGAATAATGACCGCACTATTCAAATACATGCCGAATAACAATCCAATGCCATCAATCGTTCATTTAACGAGTCCTTCCAATAGATGCGCTGTAGTGATTGTGTGTTATGCATCTCACTAAAATAATAGTTATAAGCCTATGAAAACCCGGCATGTGGAATTAAAGATGTAAAGCGGCAATGAGAATAGGATTTTGGTTTATTTCGTACTATATCAAGTCTATATATAACGTTGCATTTGTGGGGAACAAGACAGAACACGGTGCTACAATCTTTGTCATCGTCATAATTACATTTCACCTGTTATCAAGCATGGTGCTAAACGTTCGCTGAGGATCAGGCTCCAATCAAACGAAAAGATACTTTCATTTTTACTCACATAATTATGACGCTTCCTAATAATCAGTTCAACGCAAATTATTTCGGACGAACTTATCAGCCTTATTCCAAATTTAAGGCTTACCAACTTCTGGGTACACATCCATCCCCAAGGAAGGCAGAATTGGAAGAATCATACGCAACCAAGTGTCTTAGACTTTTTACTCCTGATGCCATTTTGAGTTTCCTGCTGAAAAAGCCTATGGTGGAATATGCCGCCATGAACAAGTAGCTTGCCTCGCGAAAATTAACTGTAATAAAAAAAATAAGCGGTCTAGGAGCATAAAAATTTGCTGGGACCATCAACTACGTAAACAGCGCTAACAAAAGTTTCAACTTGGGCTTGAAATGTGCGCGGGGACGAGGGCTACCCTGACACCGAATTTCGTGATGTTTACAGTACTCGGAATAACATCCACTGGATATTCTTCCGTCGCAACGCTTGTTACTACTTCCTAAATATTTTTTTTCTGTTTTATTACCATACAAATAGTTTAAAAGCTGCTTTATTTCCTCAATATTCACCATC
>JAHWFP010252922.1:371-10390 GCA_023313725.1 Lithobius niger
ACCCTTGTTCAAAAAAATTTGTTTTGAAAAATGTGAAATGAATTCCTACAAAAATTGCATGTCTAAGTTGCACTGAGGAAAATGTTTGAATTTCACGCCGATTTTTTTTTAAATACGCTTGCTTGCGGCGCTTCCCTTGCCCCCCCCCCCCCCCCCGCCCGCTCGTCCAGGAAGCGTCCAGAGGCCCCTGCAGTACATTCCCGCGGAGGCTCGTCCTCTCCCAATCCGACACTGGGGTCAGGTATAATTTACACGGTACATCTACAAGATACTCCACACTAGCGGCTGTTGACCTGCTAGTTTAGGAGAACCTTCTGCGGCTGCGCACCTGACGTCACTTCTGCATGTCGGCAGCCATTTTCCCTTCGTTTACCTGGTTTTTCGTAGTACAGAAGGGTTTATTGTGTTCAAAGATGTTGTTTGTTGTTGATTCATGGAAGACTGTAGAAGAAGCTTGTAGTCCACATGTAAATATACATATTTTATCACCGCATGGAAATTCTTTGTTGAAATACAATATTAAAAACCCGTCCTTGCAATTTTTGCCATCGAGCCGTAGGCTAGCTACCACAAAATGCAATCGCATGACCCAAGCAAAACAAACAAGCATACTGGTATTACAAGTTTTTAAAATTGATTTCGTTTTCTTTCAATTGGCTTTTCTTATGTTTCAAATTGCAATCGTTTCTTTGCACTTTGAGCGTTTCTTTCCGGTCTGATTTAGTTCACAGATAATTTTATAAATAAAGAATAGAAAATGTAATTTCAGTAAATAAATTAAGATATAGCATTTAAAAACATATTAAATTAATGATTTACTGTACACGGTAACACCAGCTAAAATTAAAGTGTCGTATATCACCGATTGAAAGTCTGCAGAATCTGGCAACATCTAGCGCTTTCTAGTATTATAATCTAGCACTTGCTTGTATCAAGCGAAGGACTGGACAAAGCCACTTCTTTTACCGAAACAAAGAACCACGAGCCTCCTTAATTACTGAGTGTAATTTTGGCGCGTTCTCGGACCCGTGTGAGCAAACTGTAAACGTTAACAATATCACTGCCGCTAGATGGCGCCACGATATTTTTTCGTACGATTTTCAGTTGGTGATAGTACCACTTTATTGTGTGTGCGGTGTATCTTGAGTCCTGCAAGTATTTTGTGAGCGACTACGTCTTTCTGGATGGGGTGGCTTTAATCGATGGCCGCCATTGTTTTTGTAACCATCTTGGATATCAACAAGGCACTCTGCTACTGAAAACGTACAATCGATTGTCTGTGTTCGTTCTGCGGAGAACTCAAGATAGGCCGCGGACACTATAAGTTGAACGGAATGTTAAAAAGCAATCTGATGAAAATCATGAGTGTATTTTCTCTGTGAGATATGCGAAGACATAATTTATTTATATTTATTCGTAGTACGGAAATAGTGTATAGTAAAACGTTTCTGCGACTAATAGTTTGAAAAAATAGTTCTTGGCGAGCTGGTTAAAGAAAAAAGTAATAAAAAGGTCCAACGTTTGAAGGAATTTCGCAAGGCAGTATGTTTTGGAACGCGTGAGGAAGGGGGAGTAGCGAAGATGTAAAATAACTCTATGCCTACCCCCCCCCCCCCCATCTATCAGAAGTTAGGTCTAGGAAAATGAAATTTCGTGCAACTGGTAGTATAGCGGTTATTTTTCAGGGATAATTCTACAACCAGCTAGCTAATTCACATAAATGACTTACTGTTTTTTTTTCGTTTTATTTTTTTATTTTGGAGAGTTAGTTTTCGTGGCTGAAATGAATCCGTGCAGGGATAAAATATGATTCTAAAATTGACAAAAAAAAACCCAGTTCAGGCAGCCGCATTTTTCCCGAAAACATACCTTCTCTACACCAACGAACGCCCTCATTTTTTTTATTCCTGGCTTTCTTTAACTTAAATTCTTTATAATTGTTATGCAGTTTTGAAATTCACGGAAAAATTATCCACCAGTTGAAAACTGACACTGGAATATACCACGATCCAAAGGCCTAAAATATTAGGTTCCAATTATTTAAGATTGTTTTTAGGACTAAGGTCTCGGCCGTATACAAACAAACTTTAGTCTTCTCTGTTGCAATTTTCACGAAAGTAGACTACCATTTTGCTGTTTCTTAAGTTGTGGATGAAAGTTCAAAAAAGGCTGATAAGGTGAAAAAAAAATTTGGTCGTGAGGAAAGTATGGTAGGTCCGATTACAGCAATTTTTTTTTCACAGTTGACCATCATTGGATGCGTAACGTGACTTATTAGTATTTTCATGCTTTTCAGTGGATTTTTTTTGTTAGGCCAGTGAATTTTTTAATAATATATTCTATCATTAAAAAAATACACAGTTTATAGTGGTTTTTGTAAGAAATTTTTTAATCCTTCCATCTTCCTCTCGCTGTGATCCTCTTAGCTGATCCGATAATAACCTGCACGGTGCATACGCAAGGTCGAGTGGAACGATAGTATACAGGAAGGTTGGTCCTTCCACAGCTCATTAAGTCGTTTTCCCGCCAATATTTCGTGTAACGTCACTGGAACCGGTGTGGTTTGGCTTGTGCGCATGTGCGCAAGCTATCGCGCTGCATTGTGACGTCGGTGGCACAAGCAAAATCAACAGCCAATGGAAAAGCAGTATGCACAAAGCTCGGAAGAGACCCCCTGTGCACACGTGCTCCAACCGCTATGGCTGTGTCTACTTCGATGCGAGGAAAATGGCCGCCCCGCGTGACGTCATAGAGCCAAACCGGAACTGAACGCATGCCAACATGCGAGCGATGCTGAGTGTCTCCTCGCCCTTTAGCTCCATGGTAGAATTTACACAAGTTGATGGGGATTTAAACCATGTGAGTAGATCTTCAGGATTTTAGGAGACTACCGTGTGGGGGGGGGGGGGGCCAGAACCAGAATTATACATGGCACCTAACCACGAGTTAATGCCCCCGTCAATCGGTCTGACCAAAAATTCCAGGTCAGGTAATGCGATGGCAAATTTTATCCGAGTGGCCCGATGCACTGTGGTTGCCTTTACGTGATTAAACAAATGCGACCTTCAACTCCTTGTTCGAAATGTAGTTCGTTGGCAAGAACGAATTTTCCGTGACAGCAAAAAATTTAGAAACCTTGTAAAGTGCCTCATTAGCGTGGTAAATACGCATTTTCTGTTGTTGCACCTATACGTCTAGTTGGCAGCATAATAAACGTCGTCAAAATTTTAAACAAACATCATTATTATAATGAGTGCATTAATTGATCAAATATTTACACTTTCGATAATGACTGTCCTCATTTTCATTGAGTGGTGCCACGCTGTGATTTCTAACGCAATCTTTATGCCAAGAGTCTGTTTAAAAACAAGGGGTGGATAGTGCATAGAGTTAGTATTGTAACTATCTACCCTGTCCCCATCCCACACGCTAAGGAGTAGTCAGTTGGCCCTCTAATGGATGGCGCCACAATCATGTCATTATGCTTATGTTGGTGTGATTAAGCGTACATTTGAGTGATTATGCCTGTATTTGTGGAATTAGGTGTGTATTTAAGTAATACGGTCTATATTTGTGTGATTAGGCATATATTTTAGTAATTAAGCCTATATTTGTGTGATTAGGCCTATATTTGTGTGATTAGGCCTATATTTGTGTGATTAGGCGTATATTTGAGTAATTAAGCCTATATTTGTGTGATTAGGGCTATATTTGAGTAAGGCCTGTATTTGGGTGTTTAAGCGTATATTTAAGTAATTAGGCCTGTATTTGTGTGATTAGGGCTATTATTTAAGTAATTCGGCCTATATTTGTGTGATTAGGTCTATTATTTAAGTAATTAGGACTATATTTGTGTGATTAGACCTATACATTTGTGTGATTAGGCCTACATTTGAGCCATTACGCCTATATTAGATTATCTGCATGTGCCCCATTGCTTCAAGTGTTAAGGGCTATCATCCCACTTTTCTGAGAATAGTAAGGAGGAGCTGGTCTTTGACCAATGTGCTGGAAATCACCCCTTTTTAAAGAATGCCAAGTTAAAACGGAAACCCCTTGCTGTGCAAATTGCAGAAACATAGGAAAGCCGGTTTGTTAGGTGAGATCAGTTTCTTTGTCCGAATTTCACCGAGTAGGTGATGGATAGTTTCCTTGGAAGGATTTTTTGTCCTCCTTCTTTGAGCAAAATAAACGTAAATTTAATATTTCTGTAACCTTAGACCACATACGATGGTGATGTATATCACTAGCATTTAATATATACCTGCCCAGTGTTAGCTATACGTATTAGGCGTACTTGTCTAACTAATAACCCATTTTTGCTACTTGGACGGGATTCGAACGTCCTTCCGATTAGTAGGCTGACGCCCTAACCATCAGGATGTACTGACTTGATGAAATACACCTGCTTAGTTCCGTTCTACCGCTTTTATTATGTAGATTTCCGTTCTTAAGAACTTTTTCTAAAAGTCTAGAAAAAGTAGTTCACAGAAGATCCATTATTTTCTTTAAAAGCACTACCGTCTTAAAAAAGAAGCAGTTTAGTTTTCGAAGAGGACGGTCGGCTACTCAAGCCATACACAGCATTGTTGAAAAAAAAAATTATTGACAGCTTCGAAGTTGGTGACTTTTCCATTACAATCGTGATGGATTGAGCTAAAACTTTTGATACGGTGAACCATGAGTTGCTATTAAGGAAGTGGAGGTTGAATGGAGTGATTGTAAACGTTGAATGTGAAAGTTCTTTACTCAAAATCACTTGTGGTGTACCGCAGGGTTCCATTTCAGGACCTCTGTTGTTCTTAATTTACAATAATGAAGTCTTTGACTAAATTGGGACAACTTTACTTCTTGATGCTTTAGCCTTCTTCATGATGGGCTTTACAACTAGTTCACTAATAAGATAGGTATCGTCGAGACGATTAAAATTGTATATTGGAATGTCAAAGTCGTTCAAAATTTAGCGACACAATGAAAATTTGGGTGAAATCTGTCCGCAACGGCCATCCATTCTCCACGATGATTCTGCTAGTGGCATACGGATTATGAAAAAGTAAGCACTGGAACGAAGAGCGTGGAATAAGAGAAGCCCAACGTTGACATTGACATTGTGGGCTTCTCTTATTCAACACAGTGGCATACGGAAACATAGTACTACCTAATTTTCATATATTAAGACACTATGTGTGTCGCAGCCAAGATTCAATGACAACTGTCGTATCCAGTTAAAAATATATGAGCATGCGACCGCTAGACACTTGTGTCTTTTACAGCTAATTCAGCTCGGCTATTTTCAGCCAAAAAGGTTTTGTAGCGAGCGTTAACCACTTCCGGTCATCTACCCGACGAAGCCCTAAGACCCTATATCTGCAGCACTCGGGTTCCAGGTGGTCCCCCTTCCCCTATGGATCAGTCGGCCCCAATGCTGCTTGTTAACTTCGGTAATCTGACGAGAATGGATGTTTGCAGCACGACAAGGCCGCAGCCATGAAGAAAAATAACACTGCGACAGGAAAGGCTGAAACTTTGTCACCTGACAACATAAAAGTCACTACTGTATAGTTATACAGCTTAACGTTTTCTTGTAACGTTAAGCTTAACGTTTTCAAGTATCTCCTATTGGGACCGATGCCCTATTCCAAAAGGAACCGGAAGTAGAAAATTTATTCAAGGTGGAGAGGGTGGGGGAGGGGGGGCACCCCTGTATGATCTCAATACATAGCCCCTCCGTGGTGACTAATGATCGTTGTTTGGGTGGCGAAACCGAATCATGCAGCTGCCAAATCCACTGGGTCGATACTTTTGACTCACCCTGTATACTTTATGTATAACTAACTAGAGATTTATTTTGAAAACTTAAAATTTTACGGATAGCCTTCGAGTTTGCTACAGCGTAGCACACATCAGGTTGTATTTATCTCCATGCACGAGTTAATAATTTATATTAAAGTGCAATGAGAATTGATTTTGCTGGCCACAGTTGCGAAAAGTTAACAATGACAATAAATCATTTCAGTAAATAAATATTCCCAACATAAATACAGATGCAAACTTATTCGGGTTGCCTTTTGGACTTATGTGTCAGACTGCCAGAGCGGGAAATCGAACCCACGACCTTTGAAACCAAAGGCCGAAGTCCTACCGCTGAGCCATACTGACACGGCCAAAAGGAAACGTCCAAAGGCACGTGTTAAATGCTGCCTATGGATGTTTCCTTTTGGCCGTGTCAGTGTGGCTTGCATCTGTATTTAT
The DNA here is from genome assembly GCA_023313725.1 of Lithobius niger. Taxonomy (NCBI): domain Eukaryota; kingdom Metazoa; phylum Arthropoda; class Chilopoda; order Lithobiomorpha; family Lithobiidae; genus Lithobius; species Lithobius niger. The sequence goes on from JAHWFP010252922.1 coordinate 6,624, forward strand.
TTAACTGTTGTTAAGGCTTTGGCGTTCCGTCTTTGTTCCCAATATTTTCGAGATATTAAAAAAGTTCGTTTACCGAGGAGCTGTCATTTAGAAAAGACCACCCAACGCACACCCCTTGATAAAGTTTGCCGATTTGGCGCTGCAATCCTTCACCGCTGGATCATAATACAAAATCCGTGAAACACCCATTGTTCCTTACGGCATTCTTTATGCACTCCTGCTAAGATTTATTGGTCATTCTTTACGTTTGTTGTTTCAGCTTTTACGATCACAGGATCGGAAATATCCCTTTACTGGCGGGAGGAGGACGCCTTAGGCCGGATTATTTACCGTCCTTAGATAAGCCAGATTTCCATTTGACTGAATTACCAGACTTGCCATTCCTTGAAATTGCATGCAATAAAAATCAAAACAAGTTATATTCGTTGATGCAATAATGGCTTGACTGGCATTGTAAATGTTTATTAGGCCTAAATCCCATAAAGGTTTGGTGTAGAATCGATTTTATGGTTCCATCAGGGAAAGACGACACTAAAAAGGTACCCGTACTAAATCACGGGGCCTTATTGTCGACGATACCGTCTGAAAACTTCTTTGCTTCCAAGCATTTTAAGGTTGTTAGGACGATATTGAACTGTTCTACGGGTTCGTGCTCCCTAAAAAGCATAGACAAAACAAAGCAAACTATTCTACATATACAATAGGTTGAGACGATAGCGCCGTCATAAAAGACAACCTAATATTTTAAACTTTGGAATAAATACGGTACCAAAGAACAAGTAAGGACGCGTCTATGCAACGAATCGCCTTTGCATTCTCGCAGCTGTAAACTAGAAATCTGAAATTCCAACATGGCGGCGGTTTTGCTCTGCGCCAGCTCGCAACGAAGCGAGTAAATAAATGGGTTTCGACGCGATTGGAGAAATTGTTTCGTTAGGAGGAATTCTTCATCTTACTGTCACGAATTATAAGACTTCAAGCATTTACTCAAACGATGTCGGATTTAGCTGAACCAGGAAGCGATGTTGCCATGGCAACGACACCTTTGTCATCGCGATTAAATTCCAAATGCAAAGGCGAGTCGTTGCGTAAACGCGCCCTACACTTCCTCTGAAAATAGCTTTAAGCGATGCGCGATGCAAGCTGACCCAAGAAGCTTCTCGTACTTCGTTGGTGTCTGTCCTCGGCAACTCAAGAATCTCATAGTTCGATTCACTGCAAACAGGGTTCAGACATAGTTTAATTCTCAATTTCCCTGCCATTTCCAAGTTTTCCAGATGCATCCAATGACAATTTCCAGGTGTTTTACAAGATATTTAGTTAAGGAAACAGCAGTGGCTAATGTTTGTATTAATATTTGTACGAAAATAATCCAACGTCCCAGAAAGCAGCTATTTAGAGACTAGTCCAGACGTGACTAAACGCATTTTCGTCAGAGATATTGCTACTAGCCTAAGATTTGGTTTATTGAAGTTATATCTAAAATACTTGAACATATTAAAGCACAAATTAAAATATTTGTTGCTGGCGTAGGATTTTGTTTCTGATCTGCTAATGCAATGGAACTTATAGATCAGACAAATTTTCCCTGATTTTAAAAAAATGTCTTGTTTTCGCTGAAATTTCGACTCTTTTTCCATTTTCCGTGATATTTCCAGGTTTTGTCTGAACCCTGTGCAAATTCCACAAGCATTAAAATAAATAAATAATAATATATAGACGATGTACGAAGCATCCACACACCCAAATTCCCAGGCGGCAGATGTTAAGCGGAAGAAGTACCACCATTATGAGTACCACCATTTTTTGCTGCTTGAGGGAGGAAACCAGAGTACCCGGAGGAAACCTTCGTGCAACGGGCGGGAAACAACCGAAGAAAAACCCGTACATAAACACTTCCTTTCGCCAGGATCGAACCTGGGTCTGTACGAAGCCAGAGATGTACACTGGGTCCAGGACGCCTATCGAATTTGACGCCCCAGTATACGCAGCTACCCGTACACCCAATTAGATGCCTTATTTGTGATTTGTTCGTAAAAATCCATAAAATTACCAACTGGTTCTGTTTTTTTTTTACGCCCGTATGTATAGTGAGAACTTTAGAACGACTCGTTCTAAAGTTCACTGAAGTTAAAGTACGAAGCGGTTGTTAATGTGTGACTGGTTCTTAAAGAACCTAACGCAACCCTGCGTTATACTTTAACAGTGAGTTAAGGTCAACATCTTAAAAGTTAAAGTCAGTCCTGAACTTAAAGTTTACGCAGTCACCGCACTTAAAGCGTTAGTCTTCGTAAACCAGCGGAATGAATGTGTGTTGAAGGTAACGTTCAAAACTGAGGTGCTTCGGCATCTATTCATGTATATAGGTGTGACGTTCAGAATCATAGAAACGAACTCTTAAAAATGTTTCTAGTTTTCAATTTCCCCACTGTAGGACTAAGGGAATCTCAGTAACACAACAGCGAAAGTCTTAGTAATTTGTACTGTATGATTATCGCTGTTGTTCTAATGCGTTCCCTTTATCAAAGGCTTACATTTCATTAAGATGAGGTGACCGAGAATCCAACGAACTGCAGAGCCTCTCTTGTGTTTATTCCCTTTCCATTATTGTGCAGAAACATTTCCTCCGGCCACCGATTGAGTTTTGATCCGCAGCGCGTTGGTTCGAGTATACCAATCACGTCGTCGGAGTGAAATAACGTTCATAATAAGGGACTGTTCATTATTTATCAACGGTTGGGGGGTTGGCGGATTGTCGTCATCAGTATAAAAAAAATTCTTGATCCACCTCCCCCGCCCTTTGCTGTTAGTGAATTTTTTTTGGCCCCCCACCCAAAAAAAAATTTTATTAAAAGTTCCTAACAGCTTAGAAAGTCTTCGCTGTAGTCTTCGTGTATGATTTTTCCTATTGTGTTTTGTTTGTATATATTTATTTACCTAATTCCCAACTAGTTAGTGAGTGCAGCTTTAAACAGGCCTGAGGACAACTAAATTGCAAAAAATTGGCTTTGAACAAACGACAAAGAAAGAGGGGGTTTGTTCATGTGTGCTCGAGATTAGGTATGAACAAAAAGTTGTGTCTGGTTGGAAACCATGGTGGGTATAGCCATACATCTTTAACCAAGCAGATGTGCCCTCCCTCTACATTCCTTTGTGAGGCAATTTCCGAGACGAGATACTGACGTACTTATTCCACCGGAGTTGCGAAAAGTTGGATATATGAAAACGAACCAAGTTTTGGGCTGTTCTACTGCTGGCCACCAGCCAAATGTCTTTCACCACCCGTGAGACAAGGAAAGAGTAAAGGAGAACTAAACTTGACTCGGCAAAATTACCGATCAATTCGCTTGTTGAACACTGACAATTGTTGTTACTCTGCTTGATCATTGGAGTAACAGGGTGCCAGTGCCCCAGACTCCCATCCAAAGGAAACCTCAAAAATGGGACAGGAAGTGCACATTGTTACACTACTTCAGATCGAAAGCCACTAGATGATGGTTTAAAACTCTAGTAGTTGCTGGCTGAGTCCTGAGTCCCCCCACCGACTTGGTTGCGACAAGTTCGCATATCGGATTCCTGGAGCACAACACGAAAATATGATTTCGACTAGAACATTAGTAACCTTAAATTATCTCTGGCCGGACAAGTTTTTGGTTCGGTTTCTTAATGTTTTATGTTTAGCCGCAGCGTGCACGGCAGTGCGAGCAAGGCACGTAATTTGGGGGAAAAAAACATGACCATCATTTTCGTGAACAGCGACCTTGATT
>JAHWFP010252933.1:0-10731 GCA_023313725.1 Lithobius niger
GGCCCGCAGGGCCTGTATCTCTCCGAGGAAAGTGGCTGATAACCTATTTATCACCCAATTTCACGATCTCAGTCCGACAACAATAGTACAGCACCCACACAACAAAGAATGAATCGTGCTGACGTTCTTTTGCTCAGAAAAGTCGACAATGCAACAAAGACGTCATTGAAGAGTTCTATGCTCTTGTTTAATGATTGTAACTCGATTCCGAAGTACCCGTCACCGTTCATACCGCAGAAACTCAACGACGAGCAGCCCCTTCAGATGATGTCTCTAAATTTTTTTATAGAAGTTGTTTGAAGAGGCTATTCGGCGTTGAATTTCCACGGTACTGAATCGTAAATAACCTTTACAGTTCAGTGTCATCATGTTTTCGTGCTACAAGAAAAAATAAATAACAAAATAAAAGCAATTTTGCTTGCTTAGGCAAAACAAGCTCTTCACGGAGCTGTTCTTAATCTTAACCGAGACTGTAACGTCCTTTTTAACATCTGGAGCAACCTTTATGTTCTTTATTTCATAAGCAGGCGTGATATCCGGGCTTGATATCCAAGAGCAGGCGTGATATCCGATATCACTCCTCCTTTTACATCTCAGTCCTAAAACATTGTTGCAATATCGTCGTATTCCATTGTTAAAGGACTGAGATCGTGAAATTGGGTGATAAGTTATTTTATCACATCAACAAAAGTGTGCGCTCTAAGTGTGCGGTATAAGTGTGCGGTATAAGTATGCGGTATAAGTATGCAGTGTAAGTCACCCACCTTTGTTGCAACAGTGATGAGGACCCTCACCATTGTTAGAAGTAGCTAGGTTACGGGATTTAGAATGCACACTTGCAATAATGGAAACGGCAAAAGTATGGTAATAAGCACAACAATGCCCACAAAAGAACTGTGGCACATACCCGTCAGTTAGCATCTATTCTATCTAAAAACAAGTATGAGACAATACAATTAATGAAATACTTAAACACAGCACTTTCCACAGGATAATGCGGTGGCACACACATTCAGTTAGCAGCCATTATACGCAAAGGCGCGAATTATAAGAATGACACGATACAATTAATGAAATCATTCAACACAAAATTGCCCATAGAAGAATGCTGTGACACACAAACTTTAGTTTAGCAGCCATTCTCCCCAAATGCAAAGATGGGACAATACAATTAATGAAATAATGTAACACAACATTGCTCACAGGAGAAACTTGTGGGACATAAAGTTCCATTTAATGCCATTATCCAAATGCAAGAATGAGATATCACAAAGTGAAACAATTAAAGAAATTGATAATGACCAATGGTACCTCTTCCATTTCAACAATGACCCAATAAGTAAGGCATAGTGATAACAGAAACAACTTAACTCTTTACGTGGACACTACTTGAGTGGCAGATGATATGCTACAGTCTGATGTCAGCTTTATAATACACTATTTCATTATTTTGTTTATTAAGTGCAAATTTAAAACAAAATAAGACGTAATTTTTCATTACAACATCTACAACATTTAATTCCTTCAACTACTTTCACCAATTAAATCTCTCTCAAGGCTAAAACAAGACCAACAAAACCAACCAAAAAAAAAAAAATAACATTAAAAAATAAACGACTAAAAAAGAAATTGTAATCTTTTGGGCTAGTAAATCTTGTTTAGCCTAGAAACCCCCCCCCCCAAAAAAAAATAACTTTTTAAAAATACAAACAAACAAAAAACATAAAATTGTTGGCTTTGTAAATACTATTTTAGCCCTGAGGTTGCATTAACAGTGAAGGCGCTAGGCAGAATAAATAGCTGAGAGTAACTTGAATGATTATAACACTGTCTATTTTTTATTATTATGCAATTGTACTGTTAGCATTAACAGTCCTTACAACTCTGTGAGATAATCTGTCTTCGTAAGGGACAGATGGCGAAAATCTGTTGACGGAATTAACATCAGGCATTCTAAAACACAGGTTTTCAATTCCAGTCCTTTCATTACTTTGGTACATGTTCGTGGGTGGGCTCAATCGAGTGAGTGGGCTCTCGTTTTCTTCATTGAGGGACTGTTCGTCTTCAGGCAAATTGACTATGCATCGAAACACATCAAATTTAGATGGTAAAAAACAGTTACAGAAAATCCACTTGAAAACCCAAGAAAAGACGATCAAGCACACAAAACTCATGATCATAGCAAATGTACGGAATGGAAAGAGCTGCCCATCTTTTTTATCATACCACGGGTAGTGAATAATTGTTGGAATTTCCAGTGATTCTTCGCCACTCAATATTTGTAGAGCAAGACCGATAATGTATGCTAATAAAGAACCATACGTATTAACACGGGACGGCATATGGACTACACACACTAGTTGCGGAAATAAAACAACGTACACAATGTCAGAACACGAATACCAAAGACCGTAGATGTTAGGAATCATCAGAGCAGTAACAGTTGTCAAGGCACCAAACACAATGATGGCACAACGAAGCACCCATAAAACTTCTTTCTCTGATGCCTAGAAAGAAACAGATAGCAAACTGAAATTATTGAAAAAGATATGTATCCACTAGGCCATTCTAGAACTCCTAACAATTCGGCATATTTTGAGAAGCCTCATGTTTATACAATTTCTTTCATCAGTTTACAACTTAAGTAATACTTAAACGGGAGGGAGCTCGAGTGGTAGATGAGGCTTAATGGTGCATCGACAGATAGGTCATTAGTGCCAACCTCAATTATAGTGTAGTGGCCCGGGACGTCACTCCACCATACATTACCGTGCTGTTAACCAAATCCGAAATCTAGATCTTATCGTATCTCTGTAACTCCAGCCAAAATTGAAGAGCCCCGGACAAGAGAACAGAATCATCACCCAACTGTCTCGCAGAAGGTGGAAACGGTGACAAACACCATGAAGATGGTAACAATCAACAAGAACGTGACGGATCGTTAGAGGTTGGCGACACCAAAAACATCCAAGAGGTATGACACTCCCCCCCCCCTCAAAAGTAAGCAATGAGTAAGGTTGGCGAGACCAATACGCAAATGGGCTAACACCATCTCTTTCCGGCGACAAGCCAAGTGCAATGCCCTGACAGCGCCTTTAATAGCCCACAACTTATTGCCATCTTGTTTGTCCCACGAGGCTTGCCAAGCAACGAGCAATCTCAGATGTAGAGCTGGAAAGGTGTCTGAGGGAACGAGGCTCAGATCTCTATTGAGAGGACCATAACGGGCACCTATGCCCAAGCGCGCCTTTGGCTTAACACCTGTATTGAAAGCCAATCCCATATTTACTTTTGTTGATACCATCACTCAGCTCGTTAAAAAAAAGCACGGTACTGTGACTGAGGTTGGCGCTACTGTCCTAGCCATCGACGTTCCATTAAGCCACAATCCCCCCTCATTAAGAAAAGAAATAAAAACAGAATCTTTTGAAATTTTAATAGCAAGGGCGTTTCACGCCTCAGACTGATCATATCTTCAGACAGTACATCTTCAGACTTATGGTGAGGTTACTACAGCTGATTTATGATTCAGCAATGGCAGTATGAAGCATTGCTTCATTTTTTGAGCCCAATCCAAGCATTTCATTTCTTTGCAGCAGTGCAGAACCTGCAGCAGTTTGCTAAACGCCTGCATCACGCATACGTCACTTGTGCTAGATGGTCAAAAGAAACAGCCCCTTGTTGGATTAATACAGAGCGCTACTAACCGGACTGCAAAAAAAAAACATGGCTGCTACCAACTCCAGGCGATTGCTGTAGTCGTTCAAACTGCTTAAAAAACGTTATCGTCACCTTTTTATTGGCAATCGAAATTGGTAAATAGAATTTTATGGCATGTATTAATTACTTTACTTGCCTACATTTTTTAAGTTTCAGTTAAAACCACCATAATTCGTTCGAAATTAGATGATCAAATTTTTTATTGGTAAGAAGCAACCATCTTGTTTCTGCAGCCGAGTTAGTATCTATTTTGTTGCTGCGTGCATATACGCATGCAGTGGCGTAGCTAAGTTAGGTGAGGTTGGTGGCAAATTAGCCCTTGGTACCCCCTCCTCCTTAATATACAGATGGCTCTAAAAAAAACGCACCAGCTGAAAAATTTCTAAGTCCATCCTTTTTCTAATATTTTTTTTGATTTTTGTTATAGAGAATACAGGGACCACTTTTTCGTACTTCAGTCAAGAGGGTCCTATTTTCACTTAAAAAAAAACAAAACAACATGAAACAAGTTTGGACAGCTCGTCAGTGTTTTTACGACCAACATTATTTTTTTGATGGTAGGGGTGTGGATGGTTGAGGACTCTCGAAATTCATTTTTAAAATACAGTTTATATTAAATTAAATAACTAGTGTTCACAAACTTTTTTAGCTCGTGAGTTTTTTATGGGGCCATCATACAGACTGGGAGGCTCGAAATTCATTTTTAAAATACAGTTTATATCAAATTAAATAACTAGTGTACTGCAAAAGAGCCTTTTTTTAACGTAAATAATTCTTTTCTTCGGGGCCCCCTAATGCTGGGGCCGGTGAAATTCTGCCGCTGTATGCAAGTACATACAGCACTGCAACTTGCATCTAAATTGTAGCGAAAAGAAACAGCCATGTATCGACTTGCTTTAGCACAGTGAGGAAACAAAAACACGGATTTTGTGTTTTAAGGTGCTCTCAGTTAAAGCGTAAAAGGCCTTTGTAATTAAAATTCTACCATTCCAGGGTATATTTAGTTTTTTTTTCGTTTTATACTTACTTTTTGCCGGAAACAACACCTATAGACATTCCTTGCAAACATGGAACCTGCACTAAGACCGGCTGTATCAGCCGATGATATGACTGCAGCAGCAACTGCTCCCATTCCAAAAAATGAAATTGCCCGTGGTGTTAAGTACTGAAGGACAAGTGGGAGAATCAACATTGGATCATCTGCAGGTTTAGGGATTTCACCTTTGTTTTCTAACTTATTCCAATCTGAAAAATAAAACAAGTTATTTTATTTTTCCTAATTAATGTAGTTCAGCAAAGACCTTCAGAATAAAAATGCTGAAGTGTAAAAACCTGTGTGGAACAACCTCTCACTTTATGTTCGACAGTGGGGCTGCTAACAATTTCAAGCTGTAAGGTACTTTTTAACTTGTGTATTTTTAGGTTGCAGTAAGACTAAACATTGTTTGGCTTAAACATTACCAAAAACTTTCATCTACAACGATGGTTTCTCGTTTTTTTTTATGTCAAATGCCATCAGTTTGTTCTCCATGACTTTAAGTTTAGGAAAAATCCTATTTTTATCAAGTTATGAAACAGGATACCAAAATCAGTATCCATTCATTTGCTTAAAATATATCTGAGTGGTACTTTGCGAATTGCTGCCAAGATTAAAGATTCCGCATTACCTGTGGCCTTGCCAATGACCCCAACCCAAACAGTAGGTACATCGACAGCTATGCAGGCAACCGCTGCAATGAATGACAGTATCTCAGCACGCCGACTATTCTTGGCTGATAAAACATGCACAAAGTAATCCTAGACAATAGAAAAATATCAATTGTGACTTAGAATCTCATGCGTTGACTAACATAATGCCAACTTAAACAAAAAGTATCGCTACAGCTAAGCAAGTAATGCTTCAATATTTAACTGGGACATTAATTAAGCCAAATATGGCTTGATGCTTGAAACAGGGACAAAGAAATTAATTCGGATTCGACTCACATTTCTCTCAATTTGGAATTCTTACCTGCCAAGGGATTCCACCAAGCATCATGGCAAGAGAGGTATCGATGTATTGTCCAATCTGTCGTTTTTCTATTGTACCAAACCAATCAATATTGCTCGTCGAGAGGGATTTAACAGCTGGGTTCACCAAGGCATATGGTATACTCAGCCACTAAAGAATGAAAGAAATATATCGTCAGTATAAAGCTAATGATAACCCTGTTTGCATCATTCACACATTCTGCAACTAGTTAAATATTTAAAGTAACTTTTTCCTTAAGCCAACCCTCATACTGCACTCCTTTCTTATTTATTTTGTAAGAACTTCCAGTTAATTGATTAATTTTGTCGAGGGAATTGTAAGTAATAGATATCCGTGAGGAATAGGCGCTTTATTGGCAATAACTGCTCGTTTGCGAGAAACGGACAGTACACTGTTGAGGCCTGAACAATATTGTACGCTAACCTAAATAAAAGGTTTAACTTCCTAAAACCTCCATTAAAATCATGTCCAAGTTTATTTGAGCTATTCCTCTTAAAGAGAAAACTGGTGTAGATGTTACCAAAGCTTTCAAGAAGATACTCATAGTAACAACACCCCCTAAAAATGTACAAGTCGATTTGGGTAGTGAGTTCTGCAATAAAGACTTCAAATTTTCGAAATTTTCAAATTTTTGAACCTCTAGAAAGGGGACCTTGGCAAAGTCCCCGCCAGGACTGCCGGCCAGGGTAACATGAGAGGTTACCATGCTCCTTCAGTGGCTATGGTATGTATTCTGGCTAATTTTGGACAATCTTTCGGCCCCAATGATGATCGGAGGTTTCCAGGAACGAATCCCCGGGCTGGCACCTCCCTTTACCAGATTACTTCTTCTCTAAAAAAAATCTGGTAATGTTCAAAATTGAGCCGGTTCAGCCATACAAGCATTAATTGCTTCGGCTGACACAAGGCTCGTCAAAATAAAAAAAAATCGCTATTTAGGCGTCATAACATCAACATGTACTCTCTGTAGTCTGGGGCGTAAGCAAGCGTGGTAGACCGTTTCAACAGAATGTTTAAAACTCGTATGTGGAAAAGATTCACCAGGCAGGGGAATTACAAGTGGATATACATTATTGACGAGTCAGTTTTGCAGTACTACAACATGGTTCATTCCACAACAAAACTGAAACCTAGGGAAGTAACCAGGTGTCACGAACCGTTGCTGAGATGAACTAGTCCTAAACGACTGCTGAAGAAGCCTAAATTTGCTGTAGGAAATAAATCAGGATTTCTAAAGTTAAGACACGTTTAGATAAATGATATTTGCAAAATTTCACTACCAAAGTTTTCATGATCTGCTAAGTAAGAAAAAAAAATAAACCCGACCAGTTACACATATTTTAAAGGATGCGTCGGGTGAACCAGTCCTCGGAGGTTTTGTGAACAGGAGATTCAAAAAGCCCTAGTTGCAGATTTATTTCTAGTGGAGCAACTATTACATAAAAAGAAAGGAACAGACGAAAAAATGCTATGATTACAAATACAACAGTTGGATGGATAAGCTGAATTCGTGTGTCCGTAATCTAGAGTACTGACTGCATCGTCGCAGACCTACCTCTTGTCATCATAAGAAGTACAAGCCAACTTGTTGATGGTGATAGTGTTCAGTTCGTGCTAAAAAAAGCTTAAGCGTATAAAATATGGTTGTAAGCCTTAAAAAACATTTAAAGCTCTAAAGGAACAGATACAAGAAAAAGACACGTAAGGCATCAGCGTCGCACTAATGCATGTAAAAGATTCTGTAGTTCCCAAAAAACAAGCTGGAACCTATTTTACACGTATTAGCGTGACGCTGATGGCTTATGTCTTTTTCTAATATCTTTTCCTTTAGAGCTTTAAGTTTTTTTAAGGTTTACATCCGTATTTTATACGCTTCAGCATGTTTTAATACTAATATCTATTAATTATTCTTTTTTCAGCAAGAATAACAAAGAAAAGAATGTTGCAATCACCTTAAAATAACTGCTATAAAACAGCCTTTTTAATGCTGACTTTTAAGCTATTAAAATATTGAAGATCGGTTCTTCGGTTCGATGTCAAGGTGATAGCAAAATTTCCCTAACAAGAAGAACAACAATAATAGCAGTCATACCAAAATAGCATTTAAAAATCCCTAGGCATTCTTCATCACCTCGTTTTAAGCTATAAAACATAAATATTGGTTGATTGGTTCGATCTCCAGGTGTACTACAGCTGTTCCGGGCCAGAATTCGGGCTAATCATTCACAGAGAGCTAAAATCCATGAAATTTGGTATACAAGTCAATTCTTATCTTATAAATCGAGATAGCTGTAAAAACACTCGAGATACCCCCTAAGCCACCTACCTGCGACCAACAAATTCTTGCTGATCACGCTGAAAAGTTGGTACCCAAGTCATTCTTAGCAGTACAAATTGAACCGGAGTTTGTTGGTCATCAGGATCATGGAGAGGACACAGGGAGGCACTTGGGCGCCTTGTTGTATATCCCATGGGGTACCGGATGTAGTTCAATTACTATGGCTGCAACGCATGATTTTAGTACGTTCCGCAAGAATTTGTTGGTCATAGATGCTTGATGGGGGTGCACAGGTGAGGGGGGGGGGGGCGGTGCTGGGAGAGACTTTGGCAGTATTTCATGGATGTTCCTTGGCTGGTTCGAATGCTACTGCTAAAAATGACTTGTGTGCCAAATTTAATGTTTCTAGCTCGATTTTTAAATTGTGTTACTCTGCTAATGATTTCTGCCCAGTGCTCTACAATACTAAATGCTCTGCCGACGAGATAATGCAGTTACATTAAAATCGCGTTCAAAACTCCCTGGTCGTTGTTAATACCTACATTTTACGCTATAAAAATTAAAAATCGGTTCATTGATTCGACCTCTAGGTGAGAGCAAAAGTTCGAGTCCATTTAGCTTTCCGTCACAAGAATATTGTAGTTGCGATAAAACCTACGTTTTAAGCTATAGAACTTGAAAATCGTTTCATTGGTTCGATCTCCAGGTGAGGGCAAAGAGTCCAAACAACAACAACAATAACAACATGAAATGGCCATGCTGTGGACGCCGAACGGTTCGATTGTTGTCATTAAAATTTGTAATGCAGTGAAATAGTTACAACGAGACCCAAATACCGAATTTCGTTGGCCTATGTCAATTCGGGGCGAAACTACCGGATTTCAAAATTTGATGTTTAACATGGAAGTTCATGCTGAGACTTACACAAGGACTCCTATTGCAGTCCTTGATGACACTATTATTAAACAACACATTCTTAACGTTTCGTGTACGACTTGCAAGCCATTTTGTTCTTCACCTGATTGTAAAACGCCTTCGAGCTTAGACTTTAAACCTACAAACTTTGAAATTGGGCAACCCACGATCTTATCTTTCATCTTTCCCAATACTAATTTGTTGACACTGAAGTTTGGGAAATGGTCTTCGGATAATCCGATGTGTCGAATAACGACGCATCGTCTTCCATAATATTTGCAAACATTGTCCGTTTCTATCGAATAACACAAGTTCTCCATATCCGTAACTAGGAGTTTATATTTCTCTGTCTGTACTGTTTCATCACGTGGTTGTAGTGAAACCCAAAGATTAATAACTTTGACAGTTCTAAGATTCTAACCAATCATGATGCGCTTGTCCAAGATGATGTCTGCGGGGGTACTTTGTAAAAATTACCAAATCATCGCTTAGAGACATGAAATTCGTGGCCTTCCCTTTCGTTGTTGCTATTAAGGTCAAACTACACCAGCCAGTGAGAGCCTTTGTAAAACGCCTTTCAATCGACTCAACACAATTCATATCCTTTAACAGATATAGTGACCACACCTGGCTGGCATCCTCAAATGTGGGTGCTACAAAAACCTAAAATGTCTAGACAAGGGCTATTTTTGCATTTTTTTGCTTTATTTTCTGCTGTATTGTTCATAAATTTGCGTTTTATTTTACGTTTATTTTGTTCGACTTACCAGCCCAGCTAGCGTGAAGACAAATAGAACCATGTCAATATAGGAGACTGAATACATTCCTCCAACAAGTGTGTACAATGTGGTAAACACGGCCGAGACAATTACCGGTGTGTTCTCATCTGCGTCAATGATAACACGAACAGTGCTGCCTAAAATGAAATATATTTAGGCTTAAATTACAATGGACACAGTGTCAACGTTTTTTTTAAAAGGAAAAACCGATTCACCATAATTTTTATTAAAAATAGTATCAATCCGAATTTTAAAAATTTTGAGTTTGAATCGGATTCAAATGTCATTCTTTGTTCCATGTGACGTTTTAGTTTATTTTCATTGAAAAAAAGGTAGATGCATTGTTTATTCGTTAAACATAATTTTTTTAATTTATTTATTATGGTGCAAGGAAAATTACCACATGAAGTAATAAATCGTACTTGTGTATATGGCACTGGCCACAGTTAATATGACAAACAATAAATTTTGTAACTAAGTAAATAAATTGGTCACAAGTTAAACAAAAAGTTAAGAACAGAAAAAAGAGTAAATGAACAAAGAATTCAGTAAATTTTAACATTGAAAAACAAAGCCTTCACTTGGACAAAAGCAAAGTCAGTACAGAGTACAAATACACATATTTTTGAACAATAACACTATAATCAAGAGAAAGCATTACAAACGCTATTGGTTAACAAACAACCGACTATTTAACCATAAAAAAAGTCCAAGTAACAATTGTAACAACCACGTTTTTAACTGTTATTTTAATAGATTTTTACCAATCTGCACAAAAAAGTGTTCTTGATAATTGATTAAACATCTCAGGTATGTAGTAGTCACTTCTTCTTCCATAATTATTTCTAATCATTGATAACTAAGAGTATTTCTACAATTCTGTAATACTTTTTTGTCCGAAGAAGTAAATATAGGAAAATAATTTTTAAGATGAACTGCATAATTTCTAAGCTTAATCACGTCTAATATACCATGCTTTTAAAACAAATCTGTAATCCTAATGTTTT
>JAHWFP010252935.1:0-18290 GCA_023313725.1 Lithobius niger
ACAATATCAAAATTCTCAAACATAAGTAGGTGCCTAAACTCCTCAACATTATTAACCAAGCTTTGGGCATTAAACAAGACAGACTTTAGATCAGCATTTTCCAGTAAAGCATTTGAACTTTTAGCCGCACACCCAGCACCATTTCCTCTAAAAGAAACTACTCTATGAACACATATTCTAGAAGAGATGTCTCTCGGGCAAACATTCTGCCCCTTATTTTCATCAAAAGACCTAGTCAGAACTGATGAAATCAGGAGTGGCGTAAAGGATAGCCTGTAAGCTAGCCAGAGTGTCCATGATAATATTCCTGCAAGTTCCAGCTCTCGTTCTGGATCCCACATTAAAAACAAGCTGAATAGGTTTTAACCCAGAAGATAGATGCAAAAAAATAGCACTCGTGCTACGATTAGCCTAGTCGAGACATTAGGCAACTCCGAGTGCAACAACGTTGTACGAGCGAGAAGCTTGGACGCAGATGGCTTCCTCAAGCAAAGGCCAACTAGGGCATAAACCGAGTGCTTCTCCTCCCCACTCATCGGCCAGTTCATGTGCGTGTCGGAAAGTTGACACCTTTTAGTGTTGGTTTAGTTTAGTTTAATACCGAGGAACAGCAAAGCCAGAGACTTATAGCTGAAGAGAAAAAGTAAAAAGGGAAAGCTAGGGAAAGGGTGGGGAGGGGGAGGGGAGGGGAACAGTAGGATTACAGGTAGTGCATATGTTTGTCGAGGGCTGCCTTAAATTTGTCTGTGGTGGTTGCTAAACACACCTCATCGGGGAGAGCGTTCCATTCATTGATAACATGCACAGAAAAGAAGTTCTTTCGTACTTCGCGTCTTGCATGGGGCTTCTGGATCTTCAGGGAGTTTCCCTGAAGATTGGTAGTAGTAGCGGGCGTAAAGAATTCTGAAGAGTTGATTTCCTCTCATAATCTTGAAGTGCTCGATAAGTCGCCCACTCTTTCTCCTCTATTCAAGAGTAAGAAGCTTGGCTACCTTAAGTCCTCCTACATATGTGAGCCTGTCTTTCATAATCAGGCGAGAGAGCAATCTCTGAGCGCCCTCCAAAAAATGTGATGTCTTTCCTCAGCCACTGGGCCCAGGCCACCAGAGAACTCAATAAGTGGTCTGATAAGGGTCTTGTGTACACTGGGTCTTGTGTACACATAAGGGTCTTGTGGCATCACTGGAAGATGCCGAGAAAGAAACCCAGCCATTCTTGTATCTCTTGCAGCACCAGCAGTGCACTGTCGGTTGACTGAAAGGTAATCTTCAATAATAACATCAAGGACACTGTCAAAACATTGGAGTCTTGTACCGTCAAGGAAATAATCTCTTCCAATGTTCTTTGAGTGGGCATTAATCCACTCTTTTGTGGGTACAGTCGTATAACGTGACTGTCATACCATGACGGAAGACTGTTAATGTCCCCTTGAAATCTAGTACTTTGTTCTAGATCGTTTGTCATGGCAGATCCTTTCACATCATCTGTAAACTTCCAGCACTCAATTCTTCACAACATGATAAGATTCAGTACTGTACAGGGAAAACAGCTTTGGCCCAAGGGCCGATCCTTGCGGTACTCCTGATGTAACTGGCATCCAGGCAGACTGCATGCCATTGACAACAACCTTAAGCTCTCTGCCATGCTTTGATCCATTTTACCCTCTCTAAACTAAGTCCACGAGAACAGAGGTTTTCAATAAGAATGCCGTGTTCTGCGGTATCAAGTGCTTGGTAATATAAGATTCTGGCGATATTAAATCACCTGGCCTGAATCCGGGGAAAGGAAAGCGACAGCTTCTCACTCAGATGGCTTTTCATGTTTATTTTATTCCTTTATTTAACTTAGTCGTAGCTTAGCTTTTGAAACGTTCCCAGCCATAGCCATGGTGCCAGAAGCACAGAGGGACAATTTTGCTAGGTAAATCCCATCGGAAATTCCTAGGTTCTTGTACATGCCACAATCGACATGACATGAGACATCACAGGGCTCTCTTCCCAAAAATCCAACGGCTGGCTGAGGCCGGACTCGAACCCGGACCTTTGCCCTTCCATCATGCCCACTCAATTCTTTCTGATCCACCAGCCTCAAAATATTCTTCAGATATTCACCCACTCCCCCAGTGTAATGATCTCCCTGGTCTTCGCGAGCTCCGCATACTCCACGAATACATGTTTGATGGTCTCCTTCCCACACAGTGAACAATTATCATATATATCTTCCCTAGAGATTTTTCTCTCCATCTCCTTTGTATCAAGAGTCCTTGCCCTAGCCCTGAACATCGACATGCTCTCCCAGTCCCTTTAGTAATAATCCTCCCAATTTATCGTCTTTTTCTCATCTCTCTCTATAGCCTCGTTTAGTTTTTTCTTCCTTCCATAGTTGTTAATCATAGATCTGTATCTACTTCCCTTACTACCTGGGGTGCTACCAAAAGTGGCAATGTTCTAGTTTACATTTAACCTTCGAACTATTAAGCGGTGCGATTAACTTGGCGAATGTTTTGGTGTGTTGATATCACTTCTTTGAAGGGCCGAACCATTCGGAACTTGGCGGCCCCTTTTACCAGTTTTGGTTTTTGATATGATTCAAATTACGCTCCAGGCAGTAACCTAAACAACCGCACCAATCACAATCATGGTCGCTGAGTTTGGTTCCTGAGGGTAACTGGGGGGACAGCGGGCTAACACTGCAAACGAATCGACTGTCGACCAATCAGAATCGAGAAAGAAACAGGGGGGGGGGGGTGCATTTATTTGCATTAATTCGATGTGTCATGTGAATGAGTTTATGTTGCGTTCGGTGCAGGGTAGAAGAAGGTTCGGTGTTATAATTCTAGAAAAAAGCTTCAGGAATTAGTCATTAAATCTTCAACGTATCTTAACAGCAAGCACGTAAATAAACTCCTGCTTTCTGTTCAAAATAATACTGTTTGTAGTTTGAAAATCGTTCTAGTGACGATTTTGGGTTAAAAATGCTACTAATTCGTGACGTGTAGAGGCAACGAGAGTGACATTCGCTTGATCCAACCAGGTTGCTTTTCGAAGGCACCCCTTCTTATCCCGAGTCATAGCCCCATGCATTTGACCAATAAACTGTCATGTATCAGACCAACAACTGCCAAGGCCAACTAAGACTCACCACAACTTGTAACCATTTAGGTTTTTCGCGTGGTTTGATAAGACCAATTGCTGAAATTGCTGTTCAAATTGCTGTGCAATGAAATGATATGAAATGAAATTGCTGTGTTCTTCTTATGCTGCTGATGCGGAGAAGGATGGTCTGAAAATTACGAATTACGAATTACGAATAGAGTTGATTCCTGCAACAGAACTGCTGCTGCTGCGGAAATACAAGACATTTACCAACTCCTTACATGGCTAGATGCACAGAAAACTGACGGTATTGATATGCCTATTTTTATTCCCTCCAACCTCGGATTCTGGCCAATGAGGAGAGATGACGGATCCCCACATCATGATTTCTCTTGCCATCTTACTAAATTTTTAAATGCTCTTAAGGACACTGAAAAGTCTCTTAATGACGTACTTTCAACCAAAGTGGAAGCTGTCGTCAAACAATCTTTTGAAAGACATGAAGAGGAACGTACTTCCTTCAGAGGTGCTGTCAAAGACATTGAAAAAGCTGAACGAAGGGTTGAAGCGAAGCTCAATGAAGTGCATGTTGTGCTTGATCGTATTAATGTTAACCAAATGAGTGAGGAAAGGCGCATTGCTCAAATTGACAGGCACTGGAATCTTCTTCAAGCGAAGTTTCAGACACTTCCTCCTCTTCAGGTTGTTGGGGGGGGGGGGGCCCCCCCAGTGTACCGTATGCCTTCACTCCTCCTGATGCACGTCCTCGGGAGCTGAACGATTCCCCATTCCTGTTGACGACACCACTCAAGTGAAGAATGTTTTGCAACAAAAGTCGAGAAAGAAGCCAAGTGGAACTTTCTCGTCCATCATTCCCCAACAGCTACCTCTGCCACCCTCCGCTTTGCCCAGCTCTACCAACGACCGACGTTTGCATGAGGGAAGCGAAGTATCCAGCCAAACTGTGAAGAAGCCACAGTTCACGCTTTTTCCTCCAGAAATGCCGATAGTAGCTTGGAACAGGCGATCCATCAAGTTGAAAACCTACCTATTACCCAATTTCATGGAACTTTAAAGGCACCCTTGACTCTACCTGTTGATCACCACTTTCCTTCTCTCGTCCAGTGTGTTAGTGACGATTCTGTCCGTGGTCACCTCCCACCATCTCTTGAGACTGTTAATGCTGAGCCAACACCAACCTACTCTGAATCTCCAAACCTGACTATGTACAACTGTGTATTCGACCTAGTGGAAGAAGTGCGAGGCTCTTCAGTAGAAATTGCAACAAAAACACCTCCACCGTAGATATCTACTAATAAGTGCAAAGAGTTATTTATGGTGAAACGTATAAAGATGCCAGAATTATTGTAAGAAGGCTCAAAAACCTGAACGTTAGCAAACCACGGAATGCATCTTTTCAGCTTGAAATTCCCCAGCACTTGCGTGCTCTCCTGGCCCTCGAGAAACATTGGCCACATGGTATTAGAGTGAGGTCATTTGCAAAATACTCTTCACATCATTAACGTTCAATTTCTCTAATACCTTACGTATCTCCACTTGGAACTGCAATGGTGTTAAGGGCGTGCTTCCCTTACTTCATGACCTTTGTGAATCTACTGATATCCTCTTCCTTCAGGAGACCTGGTTGCATGACTTTGAAGACCATTCCTTACAGAATGTTCACCCTGACTTCAGTGCGATGGATCCGGCTGATCTGGAACGTACAGGAAGACTCTTTGGAGGGTTGACAATCCTTTGGCGAAGATATGCTTTTCACCTTAAGAGTGCTAAGATGGCTGAGAGCAGGAGGGTTATGTGGGTTGATCTCACCATCGAAGCTGGCGACTGGCATTTTGTCAATCTCTACGCTCCTACTGATGATAAATTCGTCGTTAGTGAAGATGCTCTTTCGCAGGTTTGGGGCGAAGTGGCAGCTATTAGCAGCCTCAGTAGCCAGGAGCAAGTTGTCATCGGCGGTGATTTCAACACCGACTGACTACAATAGAAAAGGCCCTTTTTCTCGATGCTCTGCACACTTACCTCGAGGATCTTGATCTTCAGTGTTTAGATGACAAGGGTGCTCCAGGAGATCATTTCACCTATGTTAGCTACTTCAACAGTTCTACCTCGTGGATCGATCATGTGCTCGGATCATCTGGTTTACATGCAAACGTCATCCATTCCAAGATATTTGAAGACGTTGTGGGTTCTTTCCACCCACTCTACCTATGATAGCGAGCGACCCAAAACTTTCACTAGATTTGTGAAGATTCGATTGAACTGGAAACAAAGGGATTTGAACACTCTGACCCTCTACAGACAACTTATCCATGCTTGCCTCTCTGATGCTTCCATCCCACGTATCTTCTCCTGTACTGATTCTAGCTGTACCGACGCCAATCATTACTCCGAGATCGAAAGCGTGTGCAGGAACATTTCGGAAGTTTTGATACGAGCTGAAGAGAGCTGCATTACTCCAAAACTGAAGTAATTTGGAAGACAGATTGCAGGATGGTCTAAGTATGTCAAGTTGAAATACAGCGAGTTTCGCAATGCTCACCTTAGGTGGGCGGCTGGTTGTAAAATGAAGAATGGTGCACTTAAGGAGGAAATGGAAAGTAAGCGTAGAATTTTCCGTGGAGCTCTGAGGTGGAGTAAGAGAAACGAAAATGAAATCAAGCTTCTTGACTTTATGAGACTTAATCGCAAACTTATTCCTGCTCTCTTCTGGGGTAAGGTTAACTCGGTTAGGAAAGGAAGTTTGCCTACCGCTCCAGTGGTTAACAACGCTAAGGACGACTGCAATATTACGAAGATGTGGAGCGACAGGCTCGAGTGTGAAGAACCTGAATCTTCAGTCCTACATAAAGCCAGCTTCAATTATAGAAAAAAAACTTTTTCTCTCCTACTTCTTTTCAAATAAGAAGTGCCATTGTGTCTCTTCATAATGGAAAAGCTCCTGGCCCTGATGACTTAAAAGCTGAGAACATTAAATACGGAGGAGAGGGTCTGTGGAACTGGATTTCTTCCCTCTTTTAAATGTGCTTTTAGTCTCTCTCACACCCCTGAAATTGCCAAAAGTGCCATTATCGTCCCCATTCTCAAAGACAGAAAACTTGATTGAAGTAAGTGCGAAAATTATAGGAACATCTGTATCATCTCACCGTGGGCAAAAACAGTGGACCAACTTATGTTGGACGCTCTTCAGTCCCAAACTGGTGCCAACTTTACCCAATTTGCGTACAAAAAGAAACACTCTCTGAAGATGGTTGCGAAGGTTCTCCAAACTATTATTGAAAGAGGCACTCGACGCAATGGCAAAGTTTTTGCCTGCTTCCTGGATGTAGGTAAAGTCTTCAATAGTGTCCCCATTGGTAAGATTTGGGAGTGCCTTCGTAGTCGTGGTGCCAGCGATAACATCGTCAAGATCCTCTTGCAACAATATCAAAAAGAAAAACTTTCTGTTAAGTGGAATGACTGTTTTTCCCCTAACTTCCAACTCGGCAAATGAGTAAGGCAAGGAAGTCCTCTTTATGCTTTTCTTTTTTCGCTCGTCATTGATGATGTCCTGAGAACTGCCACTGGTGTTCTTGAGACCTGGCAAATTGATGCCCTTAAAATTTGCTTTATCGCCTACACTGATGACATTGTTTGTGTTAGCCTTAGCAGAAATGGCCTACAAGAGATTGTGTGCAAACTAGTCGAGCTTCTCAAACTGGTAAATCTTGACTGTAACCTTGACAAAAGCAAATGCTTAGAGTGTAATAATGGGAAAGAGCCTACCTTTCCCAAACGTTGTATTTTGGTTGGCGACAAAGAGGTTTTGTGGGTGAAGTGCTGCATTCACCTAGGGATTACTTTTACTCACAACCTAAACTGGGAAAGTGAGTTGATGAGGGTTAAACTAAACCTTTGTCGGGAAAGCTCTGCTGTTGCATTGCAATTCAGCAAGATGATGACAAAAGAAGACTTCTGGCATGTTACTCAAAGCTGTGCGTTACACCTATACGGCGTTGAGTTTTGTCAACAAACTAGTAAAAAGCTATGGAATGAAGCTTCGAGAGCATATCACAGATGCATTGAGAGATCTGTCGGATGGAGTCTTTTCTCAAGCAATAATGAAGTAGGTTATAAAGTTAATCAACTTACATTTGAGCTCCAGGTAGTGTGGAAAGTTGCGCAGCTGTGGCAGGAACTAAGAAATACCGATAACTCCCTTTGCATGACGCTTTTTAAAGGTGTTGATGGTTGGAGGACCAGTTTAGGTACCTACATGAGGAGCATCCTTCTCGAGCATGGAAGATGGTGCAACAGCAGAAAAAAGAAGTCCCTTAATGAAGAACTTCATAGACGTATGCAAGCCCATGCCATCTCAAGAGATCCACCCGTGAACTTCAATTGTTGAAGAAGTACTTGTCCAAAACTGTTAACTACAAACTGTACCTGTTTTTTTCCCTTATTTTCCAGTATCTTTTTTTTAGTTTTTTAATATCTTAGTTGATACATATTGTTCTCTTGCATACTAAATAATGTCTAACAATGTACCAAGTCGTACAATTAAAAGCAATTTGATTTGATTTGATTTAACAAAACATGTCCTCAAACACGGCACAGATATGCCGTTGGAATGTACAGAGTGTGACAGTTTTAAGATAAATCTAGTTTAGTACGACACGTGCTTAAACACTGCAGACGAACTGTAATTAACACACGGAAAATCCGAAACGATCTAAAGTAAAGTAAAGCAGCACACACAGGTGGGTATTACAGTGTATATAAACAAAAAAACATACAAAAATTACAAAAACAAAAAACAACCTAAAATTGCTATGGATAATGGCTACATTTAGGTTTTTGCCCGAGACCCCTACATTTTCAGAAAGCAGCTAAGATTGATGCCTCTGCCACACAAAGAGGCAGACAGCTCCAGTCCACAATAGTTCTTGGAAAGAAAGAGCACATGAAATAGTCGGTACCACTGTAACGGAGCTCCGTCAGAGTGAGTCCGATGCGCTGACTCCGTGTAAACGTCAGCGGTGCAATGATGCCATGGGGGGGGGGGGAGAGAGAAACAAAATGTTGCAATGCTGCTGGCTGGTAGTAAGATTCACACTAATAACCTTTGTTGTATTAGATAAACTCTGGCAAATATAATGTTGTTCTTAACCCAAGCAGTAACGTCTCATTATATTTTAATCGTACCCGAAAGGATGTAAATAGGACTGGTAAAAGCAAAATTTAAATAAGAGGACACGTGTGACTTAAAAAACACGCCAGTACGTCATAAAGGAGCTCTTCAAACAAACTGGCTTGTTGGGCCCCAACCCATTGCGTCTCAGGGGCCGCCGCCTGCTTCCTCAACTGCGTCCTTGGGTGAGTGGGTTGGTAACCTTAGAGATACCCATCGTCTCATCCCTAAAGCCACTCGTGCTACTACTGTTGAAGCCCTTTCTGCAGTCCTCGATCACTGCGTGCTGGAAAACACTGTGGCCTCTTGGTCGCGATTGCTTGCATTTCCTGCTAAGTGTGTTCAGGTGCCCATTCGTCAATCGGAAAGACGTGTCTCCTTAGCTACATTGATCAAACAGCAATCGACAGGTTTCTCCGTGGTACTTTGCTCCCCAAAACCCTTAATCAACGGCCTGCAGGCAAGCGCGCTGTTACCCCCACCACCACCAACAGGAATCTCGTCGAATTCAAAATTGCTGAGGACGACGTCAGTGGAGCAGTGCGGGTCATCAGCTCTGATGACTCCTTTGCGCCACACAACGATGAAACTTTTTCCTCTGTCCAGGCCAAGCAGCCATCTGGCAAAACCACCAGGATTTGCCGCCTGCTCCTTTTGCAACTGCTTCTTCTCTTCGAGTTTCTGAATCCCTGGTCCTCGAATGACTGAAGTCTTTTCACTCTGGCTCTTCTGGTGGATTGGACTCTTTGCGCCCCCAACATCTAAAGGATCTTGTTGGTGACGGCATTGGTGTAGCCTGGGAGCGCCTGCTGTCTTCTATTACGAAGTTGTGCAACCTTATGCTGTCTGGTCGGGTCCCAGAATCTGTTTGCCCCATTTTATATGGTGCCTCGCTTATCGCCCTTGCGAAGAAAGGGGGGGGGTATTAGACCCATTGCTGTTGGCAATACTTGGCGTCGACTGGTTGCCAAAGTGAGCTGCAAGAACATTATGTCGAGGCTGGTTCTTAATGCTTCTGAAGAAGAGGAAGCAACCATCACCAGCATGTTATCCGCGTTTTTTCCCCTACCGAGTCAATGCTTTTGGGGTCCCTCTCACTGACGAAGCCATCAGAGCCTGATTAGACTCCAAGTCCGAGGCCCTCACTGTTATGGCAGGGAGACTCCAGCACCTTTCGGCTCACTGTGGTTTTTTACTCCTGAAGAACTCTCTGGGCATTCCCAAAATGTCCTACGACCTACGGTGTGCCCCTACTTGGAGATGCCCTAATGGTCTGCAGAGGTTTGATGAGGCCCTCCATTCTGCTCTGGAGACTGTCACCAACACCCAGCTTTCACCAACTGTCTAGTGGTGGTATGGGTGTTCATCGTGCGTCGGCTCTGTCCCTGCCTGCTTTCCTTTCCCCATCGTATCCGTGTCGCAGCTCGTCAATGACATTCTGCCCGACTTCTGCAGGAACTCTGTCTTCTAGGGAGAACTTTGTCTTCTGTCTTCTGCTGGAACTCTGTCTGCAGGAACTCTATCAGGAGACTATGTGCGAGCTGACTGACTCCCACTGGGATCGCTAAAGCCAGTCAACGTGAGTGGGGTTGTCTGGGCGTCCAGAAATTGCATATGACATTCCAACAGCGGGCTGCCAGTCTCACCGAAAAGCCCCGTCTTATTCGGGTATCTTCCAAGGAATCAGGTGCTTGGCTCCAGGCCCTTCCATAACCCCATCTTGTCACTCTTCTTGACGACAGTGCATTTTGGATTGCTTTTTCTCTTCGCGTGGGTTACCGTATTTGCGAACCCCACGTGTGTCCATGCGGGGCGGTTGTTGACTCTTCTGGTACTCATGGTTTGAGCTCCATGAAAGGTGCAGGTCGCTGGTCTCGCCACACTGTTGTCAATGACCTCATCAAGCGGGCCCTCGTGTCTGCTGGAATCCCTACCCAGCTGGAACCTGTTAGCCTTGATTTGGAGAATGGTAAGCATCCGGATGGTATCTCTTTGATCCCATGGGCAGGGGTCGTCAGTTGGTTTGAGATTTCACCTGCACCAACATCTTGGCACCGTCTTACCTTCATCAGACTTCCTCGCAGCCTTTGAGTGCTGCCTCTACTACCGGAGCAAAGAAGAAAGACAAGCATACCTGCAACATTCATGGAGCTACCGCAGCAAAGAAGAAAGACAATGAATACCTGGACAACCGTATTCTGTTTTCTGTTTCATCGGTGTATCTTGCCATGCTAGAATCGGATTGTCATGCTGTGTTACTATTTAGTACTTTAGGTTAGTTTAAGGTTAGTTTAAGTTTTAGTGGCTGTAGTAGGGCGTGTGGCCTCGGGCCGAGGCCCTAATAAACAGATTCATTCATACCTGTTTGTTTTTTTTTTTTAAGTAATTGAATTATACCATAATTGCTATAATGTTATTTTGTAAATTTGCTCTGAAATAAATATATTCAAAGGTAAAAAAAAAAACTCATAATTAATTGTTTTGTATTCTATCTTCCTAGTAATTAAACTTGTTAAATGCTTGCTAACTGCCCGTTAAGGTCAGTGGTGCCAAAGAGGAAGACAAGCAGTACCTTCCTAAACGACCAAACAGAGCGAACAAAACGCACCACTGTTAGAGACAATTTGGCTCCAAACTTCATGTCTCGCATGCGCAGTGATGTTGCATCAGCCATTCAGTATCTTCCTAAACTACAACACAGGTCAGCAGAGTATTCGATACGTCATACCTTCACGGTTCACCGCTACCAAGCCTGGCTAATGGATTTGACCAGGATTAGCTAATAGATATGACCAGGCGAGAGCAATGATAAATTGTGAACCATCTCAGGGAGGTGGTTTGCTGGGGTGTAGGTTTGAGCATACACAAGCTAACAATTTTGCCGGAAACTGATTCATGGCTGACGATGTTGACGTCAATCAAGCCACATCAACACGGATTTGCAGGGAATGAGCCAAACTGTCACCGACAGTGGTGCATTCGGTACGCTCTGTTTGGTCGTTTAGGAAGGTACCGATAGTGTCGCAGCGAGGCAGTGACAAGACTGCTGGCTGACAGTAAGACTTACAGTAATAACCCTTGTAGTATTAGTCGAACACTGACAAATATAATGTTGTTCTTCACCCAATCACTCATCATTATACCACACACAAACCGTTTAATCTTTTGGGAGTGGTCATGTTTAGAAATTTGAGGTCTGACAAAACTGACCAGAATCGATGAAAGTAAAAGCATTTTGATTTTGTATAAAAGACCAAGGCGTTTTTTTCCCACCTCCTGTAGCTAAAAGTAGAAAAATCAATACCCCACATCAAGTCAGTAACACAGACATCAGTTCTGTATTCGACAGTAATGAATCTACCAGCCCATCTCTGAAGCATTTTCAAATTTTTAATGTGATCACTTGCTCATGGGTACCATGCTGCTGCAATATACTCAAGAAGTGATCTCACTTTACCACGGGTAATGATGCTACAGCATACTGAAGAAGTGACCTAACCAATAACCATGTCAAGATAGGCAGACTTTTTCGTGTCATGAATGAAATCCCAAAGGATTCGTCTAAGATCTTAGTCAATGGGATGCCTTGCCAATGATATTGTTGATATGTGTGTCCCATCTTACGTCATCTTGTATAGTAACCTCCAAACATTTCATTTTATGGCTTCTAGTAAAATAAGGTTGACTTCAAGTGAAGCTCACATAAACAGTTTTGCCCGGCTGCATCTGCAGGTCCCAATAAGGGCGTCAGCGCTTTAGTCAGGATGGGTGTTGGTGGATCAGAAGGACACTGACATTTTGCTCTAAAATGAGGGGGTGGCAAAATACTAAAATATTGTTACTCTCGCACCACTGCTGCTATTTGGCCGTTGTGCAGCCATCGCCATCGCTAGCAGAAATAACGCGTTCATGGTCAGGTGGAAGAAGGAGGCCCTGTGGAGCGGCTCATATGGGGGCCCAGAAAGGCTGTGTAGAACCAGAGGGAAGTCCCAGGGTGGGCCGAGACGGCAGCGGCTGCTTTTTTGAAGGTCAGGATCAGGATTGAGATGGCCGGGTGTGACACAGTGGTGATGTGCCCCGCCAGGGCCAGAACAGAATTGATGGACAAGCAGTGGCTCTTAATCATGATTGGTGACAGACCAGTCTGGAACAGGTGTTCAAAGAAGGTTGTAATCTCCTGAATGGAAGGGTCGCTGGGACTGGCTTTGTACTTGCTCCACTTCTGCCATTTGACCTCGTAAACCAGGACTGTCGATCCCCGATGGCGTTGGAGCATCTGAGTGACGACCGTTCCCAAGAATTCCAAAACAAGAAAGGTGAACTTCAGAGTCGCCAGACGTGAAGATGAAGGGATTGAGCCTCAGGTGGAGTGTCCGACCCCTGTGTTGAGTTAAAAGATTGTGCTGGAGAGGCAACGAGACCAGGTCTTCCTTCGCGAGTGCCAGTAGGTCCACAAACAACAATAATTCAGTCCAATACAGGGCCCTCAGGATGAAGGTCCTCATCGATATCCACATCTTGGTGAAGACGGCCTGGAACAAACAGAATGGTGGGAATAGATCTGTGTTCATCCCATCCCAAGGGATGTTAGGTTGTCCTTGGCCAGTGGTGCCCTGTCGACTGGGAACAGGGAGACGAATATTGAGAGTTGGGTGTTCAGGAAGGTTGCGTAGAGGTCCACATGTGTGGTACCCCAGCACAGAAAAACTGACCTGCACACCGACGGAGGCAGATGCCACTCTATACTTTGGTATGTGTTCCCCTCGAGACAGTTCGTCGAGCAGCACATTGAGGCAACTTGCGATATGTCGAGGTTGAAATGAAATATTCAGGTGAAGCCAGGAGACTTCCTGATGCAAGGCCAACAAGTGGAGACCTGCCTGCTGAATTTAGGCCACTGCGAATGTGTTGTCCGATAGGAACGGCAATATGAGCACCCAGTACGTCCCGAGCCCACGTGTGAATCGCATAGAAAATCTCACCTAACTCGAAAATGTTGATGTGCAGGTGACTCGTCCTCCATCCACAGCCTAGAAATTTGGAAGTAACCAGTTGGGCAACTCGCCCTGTCAGTGACGCATCCATCAAAAAAGGGGAAGTTGTGAACCAGTGCATGGACAGGCATGCCCACCAAGATGTTCGCATCGGTCGACCATCGCTTCAAGACTTCCCAGGGAAGCAGGTGGAGTGTAGGGGTACCTTATCCTCCCACGAAAATGCAGAGAATCCACGCCTTCTGCGAAAACCAATGGTCAGGTGGACGGACAAGGCAAGAAGGTCGAAATCTGCCCCTAGAAATGTGAAGGTTAGCACTGGTTCCAGCCTTGCCTTCAGAGAGTTTACCCCGATCATAGATGTTGCAGGATCCTAGTACATGTGCTCGCTTGAATGGACAGGCAGGCCGGGTTGGAGTTGCAAACCAGCCAGTTGTCGAGATAGGCTTGTGCCGTGATGCACCGGAGTTGTAAACAGCTGAGTACGGGGTGCATTAGAATAGTGAACATTTGTGGCACCCAACAGAGTCCGAAGGGCAGAACCGCGAAGTGATATAGCAACCTCTGGCAGACGATGCGAAACATGTGGAAGAATGAAGGATGCTGGGGCACATGGAGCTAAGCATCCTCCAAGTAGACATAGAAGGTGAAGTCCAATGGCAGAAGAGCCTCCCGAAACGATGCAAAGGTCTCCATCTTCAACTGTTCGGTCGTGATGAACCAATTCAGGTGACTGATGTTAAAAGATTAAACTGGAGCCCCCGCTCCGTTTCGGGATCACGCGGGCAGGGCTGAAAACCTCCGGGGAATTTGGGGGTGATGGTCTGATGGGCCCTTTCCTTAGAAGTGCCTGGATCTGTTGCATGTAGCAATCGTCCTCTGGTTGTTCAGAAGCCATTCCAAGGGATGGTCGGTGTGTGGCAACGGCAACACAAATGATGGGCGATGTTATTGAGGCGGCATTCCCTCGTTGAACAGCAACACTGATCTGTTATCTTGTGGCCAATTTTGAGAAGTTTCAGCACTTTTTGCACATAAGATAGAGTAACAGCCAGTTTCGTCCAC
The DNA here is from genome assembly GCA_023313725.1 of Lithobius niger. NCBI lineage: Eukaryota > Metazoa > Arthropoda > Chilopoda > Lithobiomorpha > Lithobiidae > Lithobius > Lithobius niger. The sequence goes on from JAHWFP010252935.1 coordinate 14,343, forward strand.
AAATAAAATCACACTACGTTTCGGGAGGACAACCTCCCGTCTTCAGGTAAAAATAAACACTAAAACATTAAAAAAATTCATGGCAGTATCTGCCGAGTCACCAAATCTATAAAAACAAACCATTCAGACTCTACTTCTGGGCGCCCATCTAATAACATGGTGTATCATTTGGTATGTTTTATATTTTTAATATTTTTAATATTTTTAATAATTTTAATGTTTAGGACATGACCATGCCTGAATGGTTTGTTTTTATAGACTTAGTGACTCGGCAGATACTGCCATGAATTTTTTTAATGTTTTAATGTTTATTTTTACCTGAAGATGGGAGGTTGTCCTCCCGAAACGTAGTGTGGTTTTATTTGTGCACGAAACTGGCTGTTACTCTATTTTATCTTGTGGCCAATAGCATGAAGCAGAGAGAGACCCTGGTGCCCAATAGAACCAAGAGTCTTGATAGTAACAGGGCAGAACACGTAGCGGTTGCTCACGGTAATAACGTCGAAGACAAAGTGGTCATCGGTGATAATGGTCTCTTTGATGTATGTTGGAGTACACTCCTAATACTATGTGGGTAAACTATGGCATAAGGAATAAATGGAAACAACCAGGGTGTAAGCTACCACTGAAGAGACAACTTTACTTCCTGTAAATCTGTGGTTGTAATGTACAGCTCAAATCACGTGACAAGAAGTATGGTATACAATTAATAACAATATTGCATAGCTAACCTAATAGATTGGTTATTGTAAACTGGAGGGTTAACAAAACAGGAACCTACTTCTGAACCTACTTTGAAGCCTCAAAGGAACCTACTTTGAAGCGGCCATTGTGGAGCCACAAATAACGACTCCACAGTCTCCTGTCGCAACGTGGCATCTCAGTCTGCCCCCGACCCATTAGTGGAAGGGAAGAGAAAGTGCTATGAAGACGTCATCGTGGTGAAGCTCATTTCCCACAGTGTTGTCTCCGTGCTTTTGGGAAGGTTAGGGCTTCCTGGATCTCTGTTGCTGTGAGAACTAGTCTCATCTTCCTGTGTGCTGCTACAAAGGGGTGTCCCGTTGTGCAGTGGTGCCTTTGAAAACTGACCGTAGTAACTCAGGTTGCAAAGAAACACTGCTGTTGCATATACGAATTGCGTAGGTCGTGCGAGATTTCGCATCATAGTCCCCTGATCTAGCATAATCTTAGACGATTGCCTGTACAAATGGCATTCGAATTACGCTTCAGGCAGTAACCTAAACAACCGAACAAACCTTGCTAGCCGAGCTTGGTTCCTGAGGGTAACTGGGGGAACAGGGGGCTAACACTACAAACGAATCGACTATTGCCCAATCAGAAACGATATAGAAACAAGGAGGGGGGGGCCTTGCATTTATTTGCATTAAAGAATATATACCTCCCAGCGCCATTTTTCTCGATCTACTACATCAAGTACAGCCACAAATGTCTGTTTACTTACCGTTAGTCTTTTCATTGCTAAAAAAAACCATTTTAAATTGTTGCGTCTAGGGGATTTTATGTTGAATATTGTTAACTATATTTAAGAACGATCCGTAACTATATGATGCATTGCGCGCGTACACATCTCTGTGTGTACATCTACTACTTTTATAATAATTACCATGACAATAAACTCTAATAGATTAATGCAGTAACAATTAAAAGTAATTATTCCAATGTATCGCCGGAGCAAAATTATAAGACATTAGCCTAAATTGTGATTTTAAAATACGAGAATCATTCCGGTTTGTGACGACACAATCGTTGACTTGATTCGGTCTCGTGTACTATTTCCAAAGTCAACCGAGACAGCAGATATGCGAGGAACGCAGCTACCACCCCAGCCGACCTTGGCGCTGTAATTCCTCGGATGACGATCTGCGCGTAGGTGTAATTTGGCACGCGGAATGTTATAATGCAGGCCGGGTCAGTGGTGGCGCCACAGGGGGGACAGGGGGGGTCTCGCCGCCCCCCCCCCCCCCCCCCTCGGTCGGGGAAGCCTTGCCCCCCTGTCGGGGAGTAACTGAGATTGTCGTCGGGGAACAGCCGGAAGACTGAGTCCACACGACGACAAAAAATTCGTAAAAATTTGGGGAGGAAACGCTCAAAATAGAGTTTGCCGTTTTGCTTCAGTAGTTCTTATCACCTCCATATTTAAGAGCTGTCGTAGTTAATGCAGAAACGTTAACTGAATATGTACAAAACAAGAGTTGTTAAGGATTTTAGTTAAGTTTTCGTCATTTGAATTCGTGATACCAATGAACTGACCGAAAATCGTGTACAGTAAGTGACTAAAGTAAAAATTGATTTGCTGCGTTAGACCGTCAACTCCATGATTTGACAGACATCTTAGTTATGAGACACGTTTGGGATGCCAATGTCTTACCAGTTATTTATAAAAGGAGAAAAAGCCCAACGCACAACACGAACGACGGCCAACTGTGTGTTCTTGCTATGGTTAAATATTTTTCAAACCTAAATTATTCAGTGTTAGTTAACGTTAATTTAATAATATTTAAAAAAAAATTTAATTCATCAGTTAATTTAATTTGTAAATAATAGGTGTAAAAAAAAACAGAATTTTAGTCACAATTAGGTTTTTACGACCTCTCATGCTAAAGAATGTTTACGAAAAACATCCGACATTTGCTTAACAATGTGGTGCAAACGTGTCTCGGAAAGCCCAAAACAGGTCCTCAGATAGCGTAAAATGCTTCAGCTTCCGGGGCTTCCGGGGAAGCGCTGTAAGCTCCCCCACTCCCCCTAGCTGGTTTCGGCGGGCCCCTGCTAAAGTAGTACAAATATAAACAGAAAAGGTTCGTTTTCTTTGCTCCCCCTATCTGGAATTGGCTGGCGCCAATACTGGGCCGGGTGTCCCTTTAATTCGATGTGTCTGGTGGACGAGTTTATGTTGCGTTCAGGGTAGGGTGGAAGAAGGTTCCGTGTTATAATTCTATACATAAGCTTCAGAAATTATTGATTAAATCTTCAACGTAATTTAACAGCAAGTACGTAAATAAACTCCTGCTTGCTGTTCAAAATAAATGCGTCTTGTAGTTTATTGTTGTCACGTGAATGAGAATCGATACGATGACGAATCGTTCTAGTGACGATTTGGGGTTAAAAATGATACTAATTCGTGACGTGTAGAAGCAACGAGAGTTACTTTTGCTTGATCCAAACAGGTTAATTTTCGAGGGCACCCCAGGTAAGGGTTGCCGTCGTGATTGTATTGTATTGTACTTTATTAAGCATTGGCCCACAGCCATGCGCTTAAACTAACCTATACTACTAATCTATACAACTATACCGTCGTGATGAATTTGAATTTATTACAACGGGAAATCGGCCCGGAGCCATGCATCCCGCACTAGACCAGTACAATCAGTACAGGGTACAACCACTGTAACTACACACCTCAATTCACACCAACCAGCACTCTGATCAATCAATTAACTAGCAATTCTACACTAGCAGAAGGAAGAAGGGAGAAGGAAGAAGGGAGAAAACACTACCAGAGAGCCATGCCCTACACCCTAATTCTCGTTGCCCGCACAAACATAGCGATTGCCTTAAGTTTGCTCACTGCAGCCCGGCCCCCGGAGAGGGACAAGAGGTCACTGATCGATGGATGCGCCCTAAGAACAGAAGCCAGTGCACGCCGCTGGAGCTGGAAGACCGGGCAAAAAAGAAGAAAATGATCACGTGTGAAATCCACTAAGCAAACTGGGCAAACCGGGGAGTCCACCCACCCCACGCGAAACTGGTGCTCCCACAGGAGCGAGTGACCTGTACGCAGGCGCGACAGGGCCCGCGCATCAACATGCGGCAGACAATCCAAAACCAACCGACGACTGCAAACCTGATGAACTTGATACAAGCCTCGTCCAGTGGTCGCAGCAGACCACTCACGCGTCCACTGGCTCATAAACCACGCCACAACTT
>JAHWFP010252936.1:0-10180 GCA_023313725.1 Lithobius niger
TAATAATTTTGGTAACAATTCCATTAAGTTGTTTGCTTCCAACCTAGAAATAGCAAAACTGCTGTAATAAATAAAACTTCTGTTGAGAAAATTGGATATTTTTCACGTAAAAATCCAAGTGAATTGCTTGCGCGTAATCTGGATGTTGTGACATAGTTTATAAGGTGCAATATAAGTTTTCATTATGGGGACACGCCGAGTCAATTGTTCGTTATCATAGGCCTACATCTTATAGGCCTATACGTCATAGAGGAAAGAAAGGTTCATCATCACTTCTGATTTTAGACATACACTGTCAAGACGAGTTAAATCTATGCTGTCTCTGTGTTTTCATCTTCTTATATCAGTGGATTAGGCCAAATGAAAGTGCAGACAACTTGCTATCATTTTAGAATCTTAAGTTATTATTTTCATGTCAGGTGGTGTTAGGTGGTAAGGGGGAAGAAGAGGGGAATGCGCTTTGATTTTAACATTTTATTAGTTTATAAAACTTAAAAACACTGAATTGGTGAATTTGACGGGACGTTTTCACAAGCGTGGGTCTGAATCAGAAGTGATAAGAAACTTTAACAATATTGTCAGGTAATCCACATGTTTCCCACATCAGCTCTTTTGTCTCTCTTAGTGGGATTTACAGTGCATCCATTTTGCAGCAGTTGCCTTCAATAATGCTACTGCTATCAATTGTTGCACTTCATTCATTTTAAATTAGCGATTTTAAGCTGCAATACAACCTGTAACAAAGCACCATGCGTTTGCGTTGGTATGAAGGAATGTAATATGGCCATGAATTAAGTAAGGCACTGGTATCAATTTTGTATTTGTCATACTTTCACGTCTTTAACTAGTGCCATTCTTGCTCAACCAGACTTGCATTTCGTCTCCACTGTTGACATGGAATTTTTTTCCAGTTTGAGAGTGGTGCGAGGGACAGTGGCGCATCGGGCGGGGGACAAAGGGTGACACTTGCCCCTCTCAAGACACGTGATAAATAGTAAAATTCATCAATTGCAATACCCTATATTTTTTTGAGGCCCCTCTTTTTCGCCTGAAGTAAAGTAACATTGGTTTCTCAACAACCAAAACAAGATGGATCCTCCTTCTTCCACCAATACTTTATAGTCCCCTCGTCAAAAAAAAAAATCCGTTTAAAAAACCTTGTACTTGCACGAAATAAAAAGTTCTCTAGCTCAGTGTTTCCTCTCATCTCCCCCCTCTCCCCTCGTGCAAAATAGTATTTACATTGAGGCTAAATAAAAAAGTAAAGAATTTGTTGCTGTTAAGCAAACTGATTAAATAATTAAACTGAAGAGCATGAAAAATCATTGAAACTGTTCACAATGTGTTCACTTCCAGGCCTATTTTCATATTTTTTGGCCCCCTCCACACAAAATTCCTGGACGCGCCAATGGTGCGGGGCATTGCCCACAACCACGACCTATGCTCAGTAATCCAGTTTTCGAAAAGTTTCCAATCCACTTGGTGCAAGCACAAGGTTTTTTAAACGTAAAAGTAAAAAACTGATTTTTTTTGGGACGAGGGGACCATAAAGTATTGGTGGAAGAAGGAGGGTCCATCTTGTTTTTTTTAATGGTACACTTAACGTAATGAGCACAAACGTAACGTGAACAAAGACAAACCTGAAATTTTTTAAAACTTCGGATGTTTAATCGTGTGTGTCGTTATACATGGAATTGTTTACACGTGCGGCGATGTATAAATAATACATTGAAAATCGTACAATGAACGGGGAGCCAAGTCGTACACCTTATCGGTATGTTTTGCCAACCATCGGGAAAGAGGTACACGGAACAACAACATTTGCTTATCTTCGTCCGGTAAAGTCTCGAGAGGTATCGGATTGGTCTTGTACAGATCGAGTAAACAGTTCTTACGCAAAGTCTTGCTTTTCAAAGGTCTAAGTGTGAATAATGCATTGTTCGAAATGGTTTTCAATATGCCAATAACCGAGTCCTCATTTACGGGTTGTTGAAATCTAAAGCAGAAATTCATACCACGTTGAGGTTAAATTCGGCGAATAATGATTCCAAAACTGTAGCACAGTGGCAACATTATTAGCAGGAGTGGATATCACATGTACGCCGTAAGTCAGACAGGGATGATGAGGTCTTGCGTCAATTTACGATGATGAGGTCTTGCAATGAGGTCTTGCGATGATGAGGTCGTGCGTCGTTTTACCGTCTTAATCAAGCGTGAAGAGACAACGTCCATCATGTTACTTGCCCAAGGAACTGAATGACTTTTTACTATGTATATAGTAGTATTTATACTATTATTATTATTATTATTATTCTGTGTGTGGTTGCATTTGACTATTTAGATTCAATTTGTGCACCGATTCTGCAATTCAAGCGACATACCCTTCGATTAACTCAAATTGCTACATAGTTTTTCTACTATGCATGACAAAGCTTAGTATCTCTTTTCCGTTCACACTGAAAAAAGACACTCCAAATGTCAGCATTGTGTAACGAATCTGCACTTGTCATGGTCTGGCTAAAGCCGCTGACCACATGCTGAAGTAATTAAATCCCATTCTTGCAAACTGAAATGGACTCCCACTCTGGCGGGAACATAGGAAATTGGATTTTCTGCGCACTTTCTTATGTGTATTCTGATGCCTCCACCAAATTTGAGCACGTCAAGAATATGTCATTGGGAGTCATTAAATCCCATTCTTGCAAACTGAAATGACTCCCATTCCGGTAGGAACGTAGGAAGTTTGGTTTTCTGCGTTCTTTCTTATGTGTATTATGATACCTCCTGTTACTCGCTCTTGGTTCTCCCTGAAATTCCAACTAAATAGCGTACACCTTTTCTGTCCCCTATTCGAATAGGTTGTAGAAGATAACAGGTTCAGCCCACTGTTTGCAGTGTGTCACTCTCTAATCGTCCGTGGAAGGGATATAGAGTATAAATACAATGCTTTTTGACAATAGTTTCTTATTATTACCCTTAACAAAATATAAATCCAATAGATATGTCTTAATACAAATTGATGGAATAAACTTCTAAGATTTAATGAAATACGGTTACTGATATGGTTGGTTTATATATAAAAGAACGAAGAGAAAGGGATTGTCAACGTAGGTGCGTCACTATAATATTAGTTTGACTAGAATTCTGAATATAGAAGTCAGGTAAATGGCTAGCATTAAAGAAGAGGCAAACTTCGAATAGAAGAAATCTAACAAACTCACCCACTTGGGACGTAAGGTCGTCGTTTTTGGTTGCTGTTCCATTTGGCTGGTTTAACAATTGCCACATTTGGTGTTTGCTCGAGGAGACCAGAAGGAGAGTTATAGTAGTTTTCCAAGGGTTTTTATATCACTCTGGCTGGAATATTGCCAAGCTCTAATTCATTGTTTGCATGACTGAGATCCGTTACTTTTTAGTGACGCACATCCTACGTATCACAAGCGTGTAGGAAAACACTCTTGTCCCATTAATCAGTTCCAACAAGGATGTAAGGTTCCGACTTTCAAGTGGATAACGTATCTTAGCATTGCGCCCACGTTACAACTTGGCAATGCTTTACTTACCCAATCTTCTAATTCGATTTAAAATTTGTCACTAGTAGTTACGTTTATTTCTTTAAAATTTCTTAGGCTCCATTTATAATTGGTATATCTAATATCAGACAAAACTAAGCACACTGAAGACTACCATAATATAATACAGTAAAAGATTAAATAAACAATTCTTAAACTATTATTTAGATTAACTCTGATATATCTTAATGTTATAATAAAAAATAAAAATAAAACCGAATTCAGTAAAATGCATCTGCTAACTGGTGCCAAGTAATTTAAATATTTTCACATCTGTAGTAAAAAGTTCTTACTGCTTAAACATAAGTGTTTCTAGAGTTCACCAGATAATGGGGATATGGGTTTGTATTTATATCCCCTTTTTACACAATTTATCTTCTTTGTAATTTATGTGGTTCTTGTTTCTCACTGGTTTCCAGTTTATTGCTTGGTATCAGTTCTCAGGGATGTTAGTCTTGTTGTTGATAGTAGGGGGGGGGGTTGGAGTAGCGAGTCTTGTTGTTGATAGTAGGGGGAGTGGAGTAGTGTTGTCTTTCTCTTATCTTGTCACGGAATGGACTGTGACACTCCACCATGCTTTGAACACGTCAAGAAAATGTCATTTCCTAAGTCCACTGCCCATTCGGACTTTGATCTTCCCATTGTTCAGCCATTTAAAAAAAATAATAAAATAAAACACGATATTTCTACAAAGAAACAAAGGAGACTCCTATGCGCCGTACAACAAGTTTATACGACATTGCTCTGTCGTTACACGCTCGCTGTTCAGTACTTTCAATTGTGCTTTATTTAGTCTAATGCATGCTAAAGAATGCATTGACGTGGCAATGTATTTATCAGAACCATCGCTGAAGGACGAACAATGACGGTTGGCGATATGAACAACATTTGTTTAGTATCCTTATCGAAACACAATAGCGATTCTGGTATTAAAATTTCAAGTTTGCACCAGTTCTCTATATTTATATTTACAATATCTGAGATTCGCATATTTTTATAGTAGTATTGTAGAACAGTTGTGAGGGTGTGAAGAAAAAAGATTAAAATAAATAACTGAGTTAAAACTATGTGTCGACGGACAAATCAAATTAACTAAGCTAATTAAAAAAATCAAATAAATAATCAGCCTATTGTCGAACGATGTGCTATGAAGAAAACATGTGACCACAATTTACAACATCATAAACATGTATTTAAAAAATAAATAAATAAAAAATATGGCAATCAACGGTAATTATACAAATTGGCCTCAGCCACCAAAATATCACAACATTTGTAACCTCATACTTTTAAAACTCATTTGCTTGTTTCACAAGCCCTGAAATGGTCCTTCTTCTTTGTTAAGTCTTCAACATTCCTGAAGTAACTTTATTAACATGATATTCATCAACTACTTTCACTTTACCGCAACTTCAAATTTGTTTAAAAAGAATTTTTACAAATCTGTAATTTAATTGGCTAAACTAATCAATTAAAAAAAAGCTTATTCTTTATCTTTAGTATTTTCATGATTCAACACCGCTTTCTTTCAGATACTCACATTCAGTCTGTTGATCTCTAGTTTTTCAACGAGTGCCTGGCCAAGGCGCTGGGAGAGCGGGCTGAGCAAGAACCATACATATTTCACGTGTTGCTACATTGATCGTTGCGGGCAAGAGAGAGTGAATCTTGCTTCTCCTCTCGAAATGATTCTTGCCCAGGCCTACGTCACTATCACCTGTCCATTCGTTCATTTGCTTTACCGGCTGTTTGTACCCTTCAACCTGCGTCTCTCTCAGCACGCTTTCTCTATCATTGGTCAGAATCGCACATTCCACTGTTTGACCTCCACATTTCATTAAAAATAAGGAAAAATATTAATTGATAAAACTGTTTGAAATATTCATCATATTCCTCTACAAAAATTAATACACAAGGGTGTTCCCTGAACATATCTCGCAATCCAGATTACATTTTCACTATTCAGTTGCAAACTTCGCTTGCAGTTGGTCCTTTCCACAGCCTCTGTATTTGCAAGCGCGCGCTCACTTGCTCGCTGCATTGCATTCACTGGATTGCGTCACGATGTTCAAAGGAAAACACCAAACTTGCATTTAAAATTAGTAATAATGCTTCTGCTTGGTAAATAATTATCTAGATTCATCATCAATCTTAATTACTTATTAGTAATTATGTAAACTTATTATTTCTTAATTGGCTTTAAATGCCGGTCCCGACAGATGCGTCGTCTTCCATGTTGTTTTTTCAGCTTTTATTGTGCGATGACGTCATCATTATGTTGTAATTGTACTAATATGTAGCTTTAAAGAACGAACACTTCGAAATTGGATGAATAAGTCAAAGTGATAGTTCACATGATCTGAATATAGTATGGGCGCTTTAGGACGTGGACTCAAGTCCAATAATCTGACACGACACTTAACGTTTTAAATACTTTTTTAGGTGGTTACCCCCTTCACCGTAAAATCTACATACAATCTTGATTAAACGATTGTAGACGTTGAATTTCTCTTGTTACTAATTTAAGGTTACTGTCATACGCTCCTTTAGCAAATTTATCGTTATGTAAAATACGTTCGCAGAATCATGCTGTATGTTTATCTTTTTCGTTAACTTCACTTTTCAAAATAGGTTTTGGATTTTTGACTTTGTAATGTGTCTTAATATAATGTGAAACTAATGATATTTCTTTGATAACATACCAATTTCCGACAAGCAATCTGTTTGAACATACGATAAAATCAACGTTTGAATTGAACATTCTCGCTCCATTGCACTAACGTTTTATAGTCCTTTTAGCCCCTTCCCCTTCCTTTAGTATCCCTGTGCATTGTGCCCATGCGTCATTTCGCTGTAGTAATCATCAACAGCGTCCACATCTTAAACCAATTAAAAAAATTGATCGATGCTCAAATCAATTTGTTTCCTCTTAGCTTGTACGAAGCTAATCAGTTTGCCACGTCTTGGTGTGTTCGTGAATTGCACTCCAATTTTATTGGCTGCAAATATTACGCCAAGAGGGCAGTAGTAATAATGCGTTGCGGCCCAAAACGAAAGTGACGTCACAGGTGACGTGACGTCACATGATGTCACTTGTGACGTCACTTCCGGTCCAAGATGGCGGCGCCCACAGGGTGAAAAAAAGATGGCGGGGAAAGAAAATGACATCAGAAAGCGTATGGAGTCTCTCCCCACGTCAAAGGGAGATGTGACGTCACAGGAAGAGACATCACGAATCTCTTTGACGTTTGGGGAGTGTACATAAGGTAGCCGTGTTACATGTAGTAAGGTCCATTTCTGTAAGAGTCACAATAAGAGATGGACAAACGTCTTTATACACCATCTGGCCGTGTAAGAACATTTAAGAATAGGTGGACACATGACAGAAATCTGTCAGCAAGGGTACTGGCTGCATCAGGGTTTTACAGATGTGACAAAGAAATGGATAAACAATACAACGTAAATGATCTCGTGATGTGTCCCTATTGTCAATTTAAACTAGGGAAATTTGTGCAGAGTGACCAACCAATGTCAGATCACAAGACTTGGGGCGCGGACTGTCCATTTGTTCGTGCATTTCCTACTGGAAACAGTGACGACGACAAAGGGGAGTATTCTAAAGTGTATCCTCAAAGGTCCTATTGTATATGTGCTAGAAAAAACTGTAATAGATGGAGAGGTATTGGGTGCGAGAATATTCCACCGTTAGCTCCCTCACAAGAAGGTATAAAAGGGGGAGAAACAGGTATAGCTGGACCATACAACCACCGAGATGAATGCTCACCTGTTCACGCCGTCAGGACGGGAGAGTACGTTCCAGGGAAGATGGGAGCATGGGGGCACATTAGCATCTCGTAAAATGGCAGAGGCTGGATTTTTCAGGTGTGGAGACAAAGTAGATCGTATGTATGAGGCATCCGACACAACGATGTGTGTGTATTGTGAGCTGCGCATTGCTAATTGGCAAGTCGGTCAAAACCCACTGAACGAACACAAAGAGCAGGAGAAAAACTGTATTCATAAATCTGTTCCCAAATGGTAACGATTTTATCGAAACTAGAGAGAAGGACATTGTGTATCCACGAGGGCGTGATGAATGTGATTGTGATGCTCACACACCGTATAGAAGATCGGAGAGACCCCTGTTGCAACGATCAAAGTCGGTTCGACCGTGATAAAAAGAGATGGAATAGCGAGTGACCGTTACATACTTCATCCAACCTTACACGTACCAACACGATGGGTCTGGAGCTAAGACATTGCCTGGACGTTGTGCTACTGTGTTTACTCGTGATCGATACTGGACTCATAATACACAATGCAGTAGATTACCACAAAGAGGAAAGAAGACCTAACTCAATAGAAGATTGTGAAAAAAACGCCATCTTTGTGGATACTGTTGTGTCGTATCTGAACCGACAGCAGTACGACAACACCAGCTGTTTAGAAGAGCATCATGTGTCAAGCGGAATAATTCTGAAAACAAGATGTGACGAGGCAAACACATTCCTGAAGATTAATAAATACGTCGATAAAGTCATTAAATGTAGCTTTGGCCTGACAAAGTACCAAGCTGAAATTCTATACACCCATTTGGTCGCTATACTTCCGTCTATAAGTTAAACAGCGCGACGAACTATGTTTACTTTATATCTGGCATTGATCCAGCTGCTTGTAAACATCGTGAAATAAAGATGTGTCCATATTTACTCGTCTGTTCTGTATTTCCATCTTCCGCATGACATTGTGCGTCAATTGGGCGATAAGTCTGTCCTCCTGTCCGGTGTTTTTCAATTTTTGCAGGAGGTACAGATGTATGACAAGATTTAGATTAGGGGTTTGAATAATATCTCTGTAATGTGTGGTGCAGTGGCAACCCGGACCACTGCACTGTGACTGAGGTTGGCGCTAATGACCAAGCTGTCGACGCGCCATTAAGCCTCATCTCCCCCCCCCCACGGGTGACGTCACGAGGTAAAATTTGCGCAGAGTCTCGCGCTTTCTGCGTTATGGCTTTTTGTGCCTATCAGTGTTGCTTGAAAACTGTATCATACGTGATACGGTGTTCAAGCAATCAAAAAGCTAGATAAGGTTTTTTTTTTTGTTTGTTGTTGTGTGTGAGTTGGACCACTTTGTTGGTTAGCCGAAAAAGACCTATCAGACGTAAATTAAACCAACAAAGGAATGTAGGAGTAGTGGGCAAACCGGAGAACCCGGAGAAAACCACTCTTGTGACTGGAAATTTTCAGAAAAAAAAAACGAGTTAGTCACAAGGCAAAGTTAAGCCGAAACGTAATATTAAATTAGTTTGCAAATGAATAGGTTTTTGAAAAGGTGAAAAACGTTAAGGTTTGACTGTAAGTGTATTGAAACATACACTAACCGTTTTAATACTACCATTCCCTATCTTAATAACGTAATGTATTATAAGAATACACTACGTCATTAAAAAAAGCCCAAACGTGTGCCCATCCCAGTCTTTCTAACAGATTTTTATTCAGTTAAAATGGTTAGTGTATGTTGTGTCCCATAAAACGCAGTTGATTACAACGTTCGTTTACGATTTCCCTAGGAAAAAGTAAAGGAGAATAGTAATCAAGTACGTTTTATGGTGTGTATCTTCTTCGTCCTGGTTTTATTTTATTTTATTTTTTTTTGGTTTTCTTGTACTGCATCACTTTTTTTCATGGAGGCGATCGGCCGGCCGGGTGGTGGTTACTACGAACAAACAGAAAAAAAAGCGAAGTCCTACTTACTCACCGTCGTAAGAGATGGGGGGTAGGTAAAATACAAAAATAATGTAGCATTAATAAACCTATTCTGTACCGACTCGAAGCTGTTTGTGGAGACGGACACGTTTGGTACACGAGCACCGGCCGAGGACCGTATCCGATCCCAAGCGCTCGTAAGGTTTTTGTCCGTGAATGGAATCGGTGGAGGTGTCTCTGGCCGAACGGCTGGACTTGATGGAGGTAGTGGTGGAGGTGGAATGACGTCCATAGTAACGGTGTTGTTGTTAACGTTGACGTCGTCGCTGTTGGTGGTGTTCATCACACCACCACCGTCCACCGCGTACTCCAATGCTCGCCGACACACCACGTAGACCATTCCGCCCTGGAAGAGACCAGCGGCCGCCGCGATCACCAAGCTGACTGTTAGCTGCCACATAGTGAGTCTGAATGAATCTAAAACCCAAACGGATCCTATAGAAGGGACGCCAATGGCGGGAAAGGCTGATTCAAGGGTTAGTAACGGGTCAGACTCAAAACGCCGCTCGTGAATACGTCTCTTATGAATGTGTCAACTTAGACGGAAGTCGGTGCAGAGTATGTTTACGTAACGCTAAAAGGAAATCGCCATTAAGAACTAACCTCATGTCCCTCGTTGCAGATTGGGCACAATCGGCAACGAGTGCACAAATCACACCCCGCCCCGAACTAGCCACCTTTCCCCCGGTTAAACCGTTGGTGTGCCAGTTTATTGCACTTGAAAATGAATGAAACACAAAATATAGTTCGTTATCTTAATTCTGTAACTGATGAAAAATAAAGGAGGAAAACTAAAATACGTACGTTGAGACACATAAAGTGTACCATCTCAATAAACGT